>VYZS01080334.1:3382-14114 GCA_013400695.1 Neodrepanis coruscans | reverse complement strand
CACCGCCGGCGCCACTGGCACACGCCACCGGCCCTGCACCAGCCACGCCGCCGGTCCCCGCACTCATCCACGGCCCGTGCCGCTCCTGCTGAGCGATGCCGGGCCAAGCCGCACCGACGAACACGCGGTGGTGCCGCCGCCTCCACAGAACAAACGCGGCTCCTCCCCGGGGCTCGGAGCGGGGCCATGGCCACTCCCGGCCCAGGACTGGGCCCGTGCCTCCTGCGGCAGCTCCGGGCGGTACGCGCGCGGCCCACACTGTGCCGCTGGGGAAAGAGGGGCCACCGAAAACCCACGCGGTAGCCAGCACTGCCCTCAGCCCTCCGTCGCCGGCTCCAGGCGCGCCCTTGTTTGGGGCCCGGGCCCGAGGCGTATGTCCTCTCCCCCGGACCCCCCATGGTCCAGCGAGAGCTCATCATACGCCACCCGCCGGAGTGCACCCGCCGAGCCGCACTGGGGGGCGGGTCCCTCTCCAACCCGCGGGGCTCTACACGGGACCGGGCCAGGAAGGTGAGAAACGATTTCCATTCTCCGAACCACGACAGTTCTAAGCAGTATAGTGAACTCCCTTCCATTCCCCAAACGAAGAACTGTACAGATGTTTAACGTCTGCCCAAAGGATAGAAATGTTAAATGGTTTAAACAGACAAGTGTTACAGGGATAGCAGAGCAGATAGAAAAGAGGAAAGAATAAGAAAGGAGAGAGGACACAAACAGATATAGGGAGAAAAGAAATATGGGTAAAAAAGGAGATAAAAACAAGTATTTATGGACATTACTACATCAATAAATAAAGTAGGCTAGAACCAGGGTAGTAATAATCTCTCTGGGTAAAAAATGTATTATATCCAATCAAAAGAAGAATGACCGAAAGAATTAAAGGTGCACGAAGAGGAAATTAAGAATTTCTTGGCTTAATATCAGCAAGGCATGACTGAAACGTAGAAAAAAACCCTAAGCTTTATCACTTTTATGCAGCAGTAATATGCCTACCATACTCTGAGTGATGATAATGAAAATTCCTAGTGATAAACTTGATTTGTATTTTTGTTTTTCTGTGCTGCCAGCCAATTAAGGTTTTCTAACTTTTTGGCACAATTCCTCTGACTTCTTTGTCTGCTGCATATTGAAGTAAAGTATATCTAGCCTGAAAACATGCCAAGAAAAAAATAAAAAAGGAGCATACTTCTTCATATAGTTGTTTGCATGTTTTTATTACAGTTTCATTAGATATATACATGTATAATAATTCACAACTAAAAAAAAAATTAAAAATATAAAAATCCACTAGAGTATATAAAAAATATGTACATCATGATGGATTGGTTTTATTCTCAAAAACACAAGGATGATTGTTAAGCCACATTAACTGCATATGATTTTTCAGGCTTATTCCACTTTCTCAAACAACTCTTCTTGCCTTTCATAGTGTATTTATGGCACAGTAGCCATTTATTTGGAATTACCAGTTTGTGCCCATGTAAGACTAACATGGAGAATATTTGGCCTCTTAAATATAAACCAAAGTTTATTTATCATAAATTATATTTATTATAAATATTAAGTTAAATAGTGACATCCAGTATTAGCCCTTTCAATATTTAATTTAATAATGTACTTTATCCCAGAAGATAGAGAAAATCGGGGACTTTATAACACTGTTTTAATATTTTATCCCTTGTTATCCTTCACTGGTACTAGATATCTAAAATTTTACAAGAACAGTTAGAGTAGAATTGAAGATTTAGTAGTTAGGCAAGAGTTCAGGGGATGAAAGAGCCTAAACAGCCAGTGGCCAGGCCCACCTCAATCAACCTGTGTTTTCTGTTTTGAGTCACAACACAGACAAAAAATCAAATTTGAATATGGACTGTCCAGTCAATATCATTGTCAAAATCTCATGATACTTGAATGATTTCTCATGCACCTGAACTGTGTTCCATGTACCAGAAACTAACCTTTTGTGGAGGAATTCTGTTGCAATGTTTGCTTCTCTTTTTTTATTACTAAATTCATATTCATTTACATTTTCCAGTTTGAGCCAGGTCAAAGGCAGAATTGCCAAAATACATAAAAGTATGGGATCTTATGGTATTTTTGGCCTCATTTGTATTGTTTTGGCACTTCAGATTACCTCTAATAGATTTATATTTCTGTCCTTTAACATTTCTGTGGTTTTACTCCCAATTTGCAATTCTTCTACATTTCGGACCACTTTGTCCTCTCTCAGGATTTGCCCATTTCTGATTGGCTTACTTGCCACAGTATCTCATGTTACATACAACATGAACATATAATAAATACTAATTCACTACAAAAATATACACAGGGGGGAAAAAAATTTATTTTTGCCATCGTTTCCCTCCTTCTCTCCCCTGCGTCCCCTTGGTGACTCTCACCTCCTCAGCAGCTCAGATCTGATAGACCACTCTCAGAGAAGTATTACTTTTAAAACCCAGTTGTTTATTTTGGCACAGTGAAGAAACAGGAATCTGGTTCTTAGGAGAGGAAAGACTAACCACATCACAGAACTGAGCAGAAGGGCTGCCAGCTGTGCTTCAGGGCAGGCCTGGAAGGCAATCCCTGTGCTTGCCTCCACTTATGCACACAATTTACCTTGCAAACTCCCTTGGAGATGAGGTTAAGGAACAGCATTAAGAACAGAAGGAAGAAAAATCAAGATTAGCTCTTGTAAATGATATCCTGATGATTTTATGAAAAAATGAGGAAGAATGTCTTTAGAAATTCGTTGCTCAAGTGATGTCAGCTGTCTATCAAAAGTCTTTCTAGTCTGGTCTGTGCTGAAGCCTTTTGGTAGGTCAGGCCTCTAGATTCTATATTTTTCCTATAAAGTAAACAGGGAATTTTATTTTTTGTTATTTTTGGAGTATGCTGTAGCATTTTGAGAGAGAAACAAAGGGAAGGTGGCTGTGGAAATGTTGGTAATTTTGTTCTTTCAAATTCTCCAGATCTTCAGTTTTCAGCATGTTAAGGTGTTCATATATCACATATATATATATACACTAAAAAGAACGACTTATGCTGACTGGACAACAAAACTACATTAAAAAAATAAAAATTTGTTTTAGAAGCACTCTTGAGAGTATTATACCTATAATAATTTTATTACAAACTTGTGAATGACTTGAACCCCTTGGATCATATGATACGTATCACATAATCCAGTTTGGGGTGGGACCATGGACATTATGAGGCATGCACTGGAAAACATCTACCAAGACATGCAATTGATCTTAAAACACAATTTGAGGTTAGTTTTTCATTAGCCATTTCCTTCAGCCGCTGCAGCAGTAGTACCATCTATAATCCAAATTCTCCCAAGTACACAGAAGTTTTAGGAGTCCTTGCTTTTTTCCTCAATCTTCTATGTTCCTCTGTTTATCTCTCCTCACGGGGTATACTTGCTAAAGCAGACAAGGAAATGGTGTAATTATGGAAGTTTGTTACTCCATTTGCAAACAGTGGCTGGGATACAGTCTGGAATACAGTCTGGAAGCTTGATTTATTCTCTTAAAGATCTGATCTTTTTATAAAGACCAATGTCACTCATTTGAGTCTTGGCAACACCATTTCCAACTGCATCTTTGCAATGATAATTTTCAAAAAGAGAGATACTAATTGTTGAACAATTTACTACCTTGAGTAAGGTACAGGGTGTTTAATACACTCAACCCAGATAGAGCAGAAGGTCTTAGCTTGAGGGCACAAATGCACTTATGGCATTTGGATACAGCTAACCAAAACAACTCTGGTGCACATTCTGGCAAATAAAAGATTTTGTTTGGGAGCTGTACTAAACACTCATTTTCCTGGATTCTATTCACCTTAAATAGTGGAACTGCTTCATAGTTTATTTAACAATTTCTGTTATCCCTGTACAACATGTGTTCATACTAATGTTGAGACAGCAGTATTGCATTTCATTTTAACAGCCAACTGTTTTTCTAAGTCTTGTTTTAACATACATGGCAGACTCATAGACACTATTCATTGCCCTGCTGCTCTGCTTCTCAATAAGGAAAACTGGTTCCTCCAGACACTGTAGATTATCACATCTGGTTTTATGTCATATCAGGAACAGTCTTTTGAGGATTTTGAACCCAGAGGGATCCTGACTTTTCAGTCTGGGCAACACTATCCCTTAGTCAGCTGTGTCATACACTGCTACAAGTGAAATAGAAACAAATGCCGTTTCTTCTACGAACAGTACCTGACATTCGAAATGCTTGGCAGAGATTTAATTAAGCAAAACTAATATGACCCTTTTCTCCATTTGCCTTTGTCAAATCTATTAAGATATCTAAAGGAGACAAAGGCTTTTTATCAGTGAGGGTTTTTCTATTTCTGAAGTCAATTTTTAAATTTATCTCAGGGTCAACAGGACAAGAGGACACAGGCTCAAGCAGTGCCAGAGCAAGCTCAGGTTGGGCATCAGGAAGAATTTCTTTACTGAAAGAGTTGTCAAGCACTGGAACAGGCTGCCCATGGAGGTGGTGAAGTGTTCAAGAATCAACTGGATGTGGCATTCAGTGCTATGGTTTAGCTGACATGGTGGGGTTCTGTCAAAGGTTGGACCCTATGATCTTGGAGGTCTTTTCCAAACCTGATGATTCTGTGATTCTCTAGTTCAGTGTCCTTCTTGTGTGGCCCCACCTTGTTGACTGGGGACTTGTTTCAGACTGAGATTTTAGCTGAACTAATTTGGGAAACAAATGAGAATGTAATATTCAAGAGCCTTACAAAGTTTTGCCTAAGTGAAGTGAGCAAACAGTAAGAACAGAGAATGTTAGAGATGGAAATAAATTAGTAGCATGTTATTCCAACTTCTGAAAGTCAGAAGCAAACAATTCAGGGTTTTGAGGAGCAGACATGGAAATATTGGCATTTTATTAGTGACAGTATGTTAAAAGAACAAAAGCATCTTATTTTATTTCATTCTGATTGCCACTCCGCAGGATCATTAAAGATCTTGAGCACTGTGACATTTTACATCTGTGGTGTCTAGGGGTGTGGGATCCAGCCTAAAGCACTAAGCACTCAAACTTAAGAAGGCATTTTAAGGAAAATCACATGAGGTGAGTTTAGCCCAATGAAGAATCCTGCTTCCCTGTTCAACTGTCTCAGAGTACCCGAGGTACAAGTAAGGTTACTAAAGCTGAGGAAATAATTCATCAAGGCAGCTTTCTCAGAAATATTCTTCAAAGAACTAATTTAACTGCAGTTCTGCTTGATAGTCATCCTATATGGTGATGCTTTAAGTATCTTAAATTATGTACATGTATGTCTTAAATATGTTAAACACAAGGCACAGAGAACAGCAAGAATGTCCATTTTCCATGTATATGTATACACACATATACACATCTACTTATACACACACATATATATATATCAACAGATGTTGTTTCAAGACTTCTTCGTAAGTCTTAAGATTTTCTGGGAAACAAAGGGTGAGGTGAAGACTGAGTTCCTGTAATAACAGAATGTGACTTATAGCTACAGACAACGATTTTCTTGTACTCACTCTACTCAGGGATAACTCAAGTAATGCTTTTCTGAAAACATCCCTTCTCCACACTCTCCTTCCCTATTTCAATTAGCAATTTTATTGCCAAGGCTTTCCTATGACAACAAAATGTCTACACTGAGCCCTTCCACTTGAGAAAATACTAATGTGACTTAAATGTTAAATCCCAGACTTTACTGCCATGAAATATCCAACAACAACCATACAGATCAGATCATACATGTACCTAATTGGTTTGTTGTGAGACTTTTTAAGTACTGCTTTTATTGGATAGAATAGTTGGTGAGTCAGAAACTGTGTATTCCTTGTAGGTCTATGTTCTGGAAGTAACAGTATTTCCAACACTGAAGATTGATGCAGTTCAAAAATAATCTGTAAAATTAACAAAAAAATTACATTTGGTTTTGATGTGAGCAATTAAATCTGACAGCATATAGGCCATTGGCGAAATTAAGTTATTGTCAGGTGTGCTGACCAGTCTTCTTTGTTTGTACAATCTGTTGTGTGAATTCAGCTGCTCCCTATCATTTTGTTTCTAAATTTCAGGGAAATCTGGACCTGCTTTTCAACTTTACTTTAAACAGCACCAAGTAAAATGGGGGCCAAATCCATACCTAGGGTTTGTGGGCACTCCGGTAATTTGATTGGTAATAATAACAATAAATCACACATATTCAGTGTTGGTGAAAAAAATAGCTAACATAAGGAAAGCACATGTGTCCCAGGCCACAGCAAAACATTTAATACCTACTCATTAGAAATCCCAGAAGCGATTAGTTTGTAGTGAAAAATGTTTGCACATGAGCAGTGCTGCCATGCCACTGAAATGTAACAATGATTTGCTGTACACACATTGGACAAACACAATCGTTCCATGTCACACAGACACTTTTATACAAATGTTCCTGATTGCCAACAGAAGTAACATCCACTACAGCAGCTTGATTTTCTGTAACTAAGCTCCTCGTGTCAGTAACACATTTGCAGCATCAGACTTCATCCAAGTTCTCGCCCTGCCGACTCTGGGTCTTTGGAATTTATTCTGACGATGCTCCCAGCCCAAGTGATTTCTTTTAAAGAAAACAAAGTAATCAGATTTCATGAGAGCTGGGTTATTGCACACTTCTGTTTAGCTCTTAGAGGAAGCTCCTAAAGGAAATAGAAGTCTGCAACACACTTCAAATTCCCTTCAGGATCTCTGGTTCTTTGATTTAATCTTGAAACAGTCAAGACTTTTAGCCTTTCTTCAGACAGAAATAGGCTGTGGCATCAATTTCACTTCAAGGAAGTACTTTGTGAATTTGTACTGATCTCTAGTATAGCTAAATATATTTTCTCTCACCATTTATAAACTTCCTCCTATATCATCAGTACCTAAAATTTAATTTAACACAAGTGATAGCTGACATTTTTTAGGAATTGGAGGAATAATCTCAATGAAACGCTACACTCTCAGTGAGACATTTTGTTCTGAACCTCCCTATGTTTGAGATTTATTTTTAAGTGGCTAAAAGGGAAGAAGCCTATTGGTAACTTTGTCTGCTTGATAATTTTTGGTTATTAGTTAAATAGCTTCTCATCCACCAGCACCCCCAAGTCCTTCTTTCCAGGGTTGTTCTCCATCTGTTCATCCCCCAGCCTGTATTGATACCTGGGGTTTCCCCAACCCAGAGGCAGCACCAGCACTTAGTCTTGTTAAACCTCATGAGATTCCCATGGTCCCACATACATCAAATATAATTTTAAAAAGCTGTGGTTTTAGATGATTCTTAACAGTAACCCCCAAATGCAATGTACAGTTGAAAATTCTGGTGTTTAACCAAGTGTTGTGGCTTATAAATGTTTCGTAAGTATCTGTCTCCAGAATGTCCACATCCATAACTACTTTCTTAAAAATAAGTATAAGGTTTTCTTCTTCTGAAGTCTTTGTATAAAATGTGCATATAACAAGTAGATGCACATTATTTTCTAATTTGTTCTACTTGCAAGTGTGTGCATATATAGAGAGAGATATAGCTATAGATATATATGAATTTTTTTTAATATATGTCAAAGATATATATGGAATATTTTCTGTAACAATCTTACTTCAGTTGCTGAAGTACTATTAAGCACCTTGTACTTAATAGGAATACTTGTCTCATCTTTAAGTATTAAGTGCCTGGAATAGATTTATGAATTAGCAAAGTAGCCTGAGCTCCAAAATAAATGACTTTATGGATTTTTTATTATTTTAAGCACAGCTCAATTTAATCATAAGTCTGGGAACGCAAGAATCATGGCAGTTGAATATTTATCAATCAGTAGTAAAATGATGAACATATAATTTATATATTGCTTTGATTAGCTCCTTTTAAGAAAAAATTGCTATTATAATCTAACTCACAAATATCTTTATTGTCTCAGCTCACTGGATGAAACACAGAAGGTGAGCAGATATAGCAGAGGCCAAAGAATAAAATTTGCAATCTAACAAACTCAATGCTATATTGAAACAAATTAGCTACTCCTTCTTAGAAATTCACAAAAGACGATGAATATTTTCATTCTCCTAATATATCAGAACTGTGTATTGAATTGTTGCTGCAAAATTTAGAAGTATTTTGTTTCTTCTTCATAACAGGTTTCTGTGATTCATCATTACATAGATGTTCAAATGCAGACCATATTGGTTAATATGTGCCAATCCTTTTTTATATATATTTACTGTTTTTAAGAAAGATCACCCCTCACAATAGATCCTATTTTTGGTATACCTACACTGAGACAAAAAGTGGGACAGTGAAAACTTTTCTGTGGTAAGTTTGTCTACTGTTATATGAAAAGGAGCTTTGGGCAAAGGCTCAAGAAAGCTGGTGAACAGACTTTGTATTTTTAGGCTGTGAGTGTTAATGTAACTGCAAAACAATGCACTATACAAGTAACTAAATAGGACACAGACACTGGAATACACAAATTACCAAAAAAAGGGACCAAGGAGATAAAAAATGAATTTTACAGATGACTCTGGAGAGGAAATTAAGTATTTTAGTAAGACGAAAATAGAACAGAATAAGCATTTGGAAACAGTGAAACTACTACAGTATTTGCTTGCAAATTCCCTGCAGTGTTGCCATAAAATGGGTCAGCATTTGTCTTTCTTTGTTTTCTGAACCACTGCATGTAACTGCTTCCTTAGGCAGGTCAAGTGAAACAAGGTTCAGGTGGTTTTCCACATGGTATGAATAGCACAGAAAACACACGGCTCTTGGGGATTTTTCTCATGAAGATTGTAAGACTTAAAGAGAAGTTTCAGCTCCATCATATCAACCCAGAAAGCTTCCTTTTAATGCAGACTTCAGCCTATTCTAAGATTTATGTGTGTACATGTACTTGGAAATGATGTAAAAACATGGGGTAAAAATAGCCTGTGATAAAACTGCACTTGAAATCCGTGAATCAGGTTACAGACCATAAAGTTTTATTTTGTTTAAAGTACCCACTGCGTGGGCTGACTTTCTTAGGATGATGATAATAAGAAGGAGGCTTTGACACCCAAGTGACCAGAGCTCAGGTGTAAACCAGATTAAGAATACCTTCATAAAACAGATTATACTTTTCTTTTACGGTGCCTGTTGAGCCAAGGTATCTCCTAGGGGCCTGACAGAATGGATAAAAAGATTGCTAAAAAGATCTTTGCCAATAAAATTATTAGTAGGTAAATCAAATGGATGTGAAAAAATAGTCAGATTATTTGTGGGATTAAATAGACACACATTCTTATGACTATAGACATTGCCTTCCTAATGCTTAAAGTCACAAATAGGAAATACACAATTATTTTAAGAATGTGTAACAAAGCTTGGAAATTCCATCTGCTTGGAACCTCTTGTGAATATTTTCAGTTGTTCTAGTGTCAACAGGAATTTCATTTGTCTATTTTGATGATTTTACAATAGAGTAATTATAAAAGCTCTGGGTCCATTTGTCACCTTTAGCTTTATTATTTGTTTCATAGAATTGTAGAATGGTTTGGGTTGGAAAGGACCTTGAAATTCAAGACACTATACACTGAAAACTCATATGTGGAATTCACTTGTGCTTTCTTGAATATGAAGAACAACAATCAAGAAAAAGGCAAACATTTGAAGTCAAGAAAATAAAAAAATAATGTAAACAAAGAAAAGCATAGAAGTAAATGATGTCTTAAACATTCAGACAATGAAGAAGCTACACTCTGCTATCATGTAGGAAATGAATGGCACAGGAAAAGGCTGGCACTGAGATGTTTTAAATGGCATTTCATTTATCCAGATTCTCCAAACTATGAGCTTTTAGGTGGATCCAAGTTTAATTTTAGAAATCAAATGCTATAACTAGAAGCACTCGAGGGCTCAAGGAAGGAGGACTGGAGAGGGGGAGAAGAAGGAATTTCTTCTTGAGTGCACTGCAAATAGCTTTTGGATCAACAGTATGGTAACAATTAGATAGTGGTCCTTTTTTATTTTGCTGGATTTTGAAAATCATAAAAATAGATTATGAATAAGCCTCATGTAAGACAAAAGTTACATTGCAGCAGCTGCATTGCCCTACCAATAGGCACTAATTTTATCAGATCTATTCACAACTTACTGCTAATATCTCACAGGTGGTAAGAACACAACTCAGTTTCCTCCTTTAGGGGTGAATTCTTCGAGGATATTTTCAGTTTCCACCTTCTATTTCCCACATTTACATCTTACTAGAAGGAAAGTTGTATGGAAGCAATTGATTTAACAAAGCAGTAAATTAAGGCCTAGTACACATGTAGTTTCCTTTATTGTTCCAAGATACATGGATCTTTCTTAGACCTTTCAAAACAAAGCTTTCATCATGGGATTTTCTTAGGAATTTTGGGTTTGTTACACAATTGTAAGCATTACAAGCAACTTTTACAACTGTGTATTTTTAGCAGTGCTAATAGAGACATTCTTGATATCTGGTTTATTGAAAGAACCTCTAGTCTGCCTGCATGTTAATTACGTAGTGTTCAACTTCAGCACAATGTCCAAACAATTGTCAGATTTGGGAGGTTTTGTTGGTTTGTTGGGTTTTTTTAACAGTCCCTCTTGATACATGACATTTCTGGAAGGCATTTTTCCAGTCTATTTGAGTATCAGAATAATTGCTTACTTTTTAATTGTTTGTGAAAGAGCCTCTTCTCAG
>VYZS01080324.1:0-24502 GCA_013400695.1 Neodrepanis coruscans | reverse complement strand
GAACAGGGTGTTGTCATCCTTTCCCAGAGCTGAGGGTTCCCTTCACAGTCCTGTGGGGTATCGGATTTATCAACTACATGACTTGAGTTAAATGAAATTAGGGCTCATCCCTTTGCTGTCCAATCCCATTACTTTCCTTAAGATGGCTTAAGAATTGCAGTGTGAGCAGGATCTACCAGGAAAGAAAGTGTAGAGCTGGTGCTGCAGAGGATGGAGAGGGTTTGAATGAATTACTGGTATGTCTTGGGCTGCTAATGAGGGGGACATTCTGAAGGAAACCTTAATTAGCCTTCTGCAGGCAGCACCCAGGCTTGCTGTCAACTCCAGCATCTGTCAGAGGGTGTTCAGTGCAAACAGATGTTGGTGCAGCATTCACTCATCCTCTGGTCCTTCTGTGCCTCTGCTCACTGACACTCCTTGTCTCCTTCCTGGTGGGAAGTTCAGCCTCACAGTTCCCTGCTCCTGCAAAGGGGACATTCCCTGTAAGAGAGGTGAAGCCCTTGGGTCTGTGGAAACCCTTGTGTGCTCCTGGTTTTCCATTTGTGATCTTCAGAGGGAATGGAGGCTCCCAGAATGTCAGAGAGGGCACAGTCTGTGGCCTTGACCTGGTATCTCAGGGAGAAGAGAAAATTGCCATCCCTTCCCTCCCTTCTCTCCTCTGGGAAGCAACACTATTTCTAAATTTTCCCTGTCTGCCTTTCCTGTGTAGCCTGAACTCCTTAGGGTGACTGTGGCTTCTCAGTGATGTAACAGTCTTAATTCATAAAAATTTGCTTGGGGCAAGGAAGGAAGGAGGAGGAATTGTGATCCTTCTGGCTGGTTTTGATCAGATACTTTTTAGCAAAGTGTGTGGCAGCTGATCAAGATAATGACACAGTGCTTTCCTTTTTTACAGTTGGAAGAGAAATCTGATGCTGTATTTGATATTACAGAAAAATGTAAGTATTCCTGTTTATTTCTAGAAGGTCATGGTTTCACAAAACATTTCCTGGAGGTGTCATTGCTGCTGAGCAGGACTGTCCTGCCCTTCTTGCAGGCCTTGCTGCCCATTCCCTTCCTGCACTGCCTTCTCCACAAGTGATGGAAATGAATGGTTTTTCTTTCTTTGGTTGGTTGTGCTCAGTCTGGGGGCCTGAGCTGTCTCTGTGTCAGCAATGTTTCAGCAGCAATGTTGGCCCAAAAAGCCTGAGAGTGTTCAAGGAATTGCAGCATCAGCCAGATTAGCAAAGGACACTCACTCTCCTCCTTTATTACACATTAAGTTGGTCCATTTTCTGGCTGTTCACTGGGGTTTTTTTCTCTCTCCAGGTGGTGAAATTCTGGATGCAGAAATGTCTGAAGACACTGACAACTTAACCCCTGCCCTGGACAGCTTATCCTATGGAATATCCAATCGAACAGGAGCTGAGAACTCCCTGCAGGGTGATGATCATGATTATTTTCTGAACTCTGGGGATCTTGCAGGGATACCTGTTGTTGGCAGTGACAACGAAGAGGAGCAGAATTTCACCCCCAAAGACGCTCTGTGCTCAGCAGTTCACGATGAAGATCACCTGGAGGAGGGCAAGAGAGTTCCAGAGCAGGAGGTGGACAGTGAGAAGGAGGTTGGGATTCGGAATGCAGCCCAGAAGGATCTCCCTCCCCCCTTTGAGCAGGGCCCTGTATTTAAATCCCACCGCAAGGATTTCAGCGTAACACGAGACAATAGCAAAGAGACTTTTTCAGCCAAGGATAAGAATAGAGAAGGACACTTTCAAGAACGTGAAAAACGGTTGGAAAAACCCCCTAAAGATATGGATTCTAGGTTGAAAAGCAGTTTTCTTGACAAAGCAGGTAACTGTTGCCATCGTGGACCTGGCTGCCCAGCAAGGAGGAAGGAAGAACTAGACAGGAATTAGCAACAGGAGCAGTGATTAAAAACATCATCTCATTGAAGAGAACAGGCAGGGCTTGTGTAGGGGAGCATTTGATGAAGAACCCTGAAATCCCATGAAGGAGGATTTGCAAAGTTAGGAGGGGTCTCACCTTCCACAGCTCAGAGCCTCAACAGACCCTTTGTTGTGGTTTCCTAAACCAGGCTGGGTGACAATTCCACCTTCCTCTTGGTTTTTCTCACTGTCCTTTTACAGGCCATGGAACTCCTTAAAAGAAAAGCTGATGAAGTTTAGGTTAAGTTGATGGGCAGTAAAGATTTTTTTGAGCAAAGTACCAGTCCTTCATTAATGTCTAGGTATTTAAAGCAGAATGGATTTGATAGTAACATCAGGGAAGGGCTTGCTAGAAAGGTATTAATGTCTGCAGGAACCAAGCCAGAGTGTAGCTTGAGATCTGCTTTTCCTGGGAGACTGCTCTCCTTCTTCCTCAAATACTCATGTCTTGGACTTTGTCCAGCCAACATGAGGTGCCTGTGATCCCTTTCTCATCTCTCTTTTGACAGTCCCTGTAGTCCTGCTGCCCACACACTTATTTTTGACTTCCCAAGCTCTGAAGGTTCCAGCAGCACAGTGAATGAAGGAGTTAAGAATAACCAGGCTGGAACACGTGACTGGATGTTTTTTTCAGCAGAGGGAGGGTGAGGCAGCACTGAGGAGCCTCCTGGCTGCCTGTCCACACTCCCAGCCTGACATCTACATACTCTGTGTTCAGCTACAGCATCTTAAAGTCAGGGGCTGCCAGGTGGCACCACTGAGAGAGAAGCAACAGACATGTTTCAAAAGTAAAGATGCCTCTAATTTCACCTTCAGTTAGAAATCCAGGGAAGAGTATTCCTGTGCAGAAGGTGTATTTCAGAGAATTGTGAGTAGATCAGGTGGAGCAAGTCAGGAGTTGAAGCAGGAATGGTAAATGTTCATGGGTGACATCCAGTGTCCAGGCAAATCCAGAGTTTTTAAAAGATATGTTCTGAAAAAGCAGGAGCTGCTATTTCCTGAGAAAGGGGGGAAAAGGCAGAAAATCAGGAGAGCAAAGAAAAAGCTGAAAGATGTTGCTCTGAAAAGTATTTTTTGATTTGCACGTTGAAACCTGGGAGAGTCCAGAAGCTGCTGGGGTGTGAGAAATTCTGAATGAACAATTTACCTTGGAATTTTACAGCCATTTTGTGGAATAGGAAATCCAACAGAGTAATAAAAAGGAAGTCAGTTCTCCTCAGGGCCTGCCATCCTCCCTGCAGGGAGGAGAGAGGGAGTGGTTTGATAGTGGTGAGGTGCTGTCAGACTCTGGGGTTGGGGAGCAGGATGAGACTGATAGTTTTGAAGGAAATGCCTTGGAACCTGTATTCATTTTTATTTAATGTATATGTTTTCCTCAGTTCATAATCAAGTAGAAGAGACATTACGGACGCAGTTAGCGCCACAAACTCCAGAAACTAACTTCAGGGTAAGCTATAGATCTTTCAACCACTTTTGCAAAGTGCAGCAATATGCTGGAATAATTCAAAATACGTATTTTGTACCTTGAGTGTAAATTTGAGTGTCAAGGAAAACTGATCTTCTGACTCTTTAGACATCTTTGCTGCTTAAAAACAGTGCCTATAATTTTGTTAAAAAAAAAAAAAAATGTTGCTGAGCCTCTCTTTGGGTTGAGGATTCCTTCGGTCTGAGTGACCCGGGAGCCGAATCCAGACCTGGATGCATCCACCTGACCTGCTGCCTTTTTTCCACAAGAGCCAGGGAACAGCTCTATCCACAGGAGACACTCTCAAACAACCAACTTAGAGAGCTGGGTGGCTTCTGCTTTGGCCAGAGGAGTGGAGAGGATTGGGGGTGGGATGAGAGAGGGGGCTGCAGGGAGGTCGAGGCAGCAGCTGCTGCCCAGCATTTCTCCCACCTTCCAGTGGCCGGACCCAAATCTCTTGGTCTGCACCACAAAGTTCCCTTTTGGCAGCAGCCCAACTCCTCGTGGCAGATGCAGGAGGGTGAATTCTTTTTCATATTATTGTTTCAGGAGTCTAGCTACCTATTTTCTAGTAAGGAATCTATTGGACAAGAGCTGGGGAATTCCTTTGCACGAAATATTAGAATTAAGGAGGAGCCTTTGGATGACGAATATGATAAAGCTATGGCCCCACAGCAGGGACTATTAGACAAAATTAAAGATGAACCTGGTAATTCTGAGGTAAGTTTCCCATTGCATTTCTCCCTTTGGTCTGACAGCTGACCTCATGAGCTGAATGTAAATTCAGCAGTTTATTTGGTTTGTTGACCCAAATTTAACTTGAAGAACGTAGTTTAGTCGAAGGATTTTCCCCTCTTACACTACACCTCCCCCCCAACTTTTTGATGTCTTGTTACCTTGTCACTGAGAATGTTTTGGTTTTCAGTTTAGAAACAAAGCCAAGTGCTGTAAAGCCCCTGTTATCAAATCTGTAGCAATACAGACACTTAATCTCAGTCTAACTAGGAAATAAACTGTAAATCACCTTTTGTTGAATACTTTGTGAGCAGTCACAGAGATGTGAGCTAAAGCAATTATTCCTTGNTTGCACTGACCATGGCAGTGTTGGTGTCCCTGTGCAGGTGTTAGTTTTTAGCATCACTCTGTGTCCTTCTCCTAAACCTCCTCTCTCTCTCTGGGCCTGTCTTCCCAGCAGTTTTTTTTTTCTTCTTTTCCCATAACACCCTAAACTTAATAAAATAAAGAAGTAAAGTATTTGGAACTTCAGGTTTCACTGCCCTCCTGGTTTCAGTCTCTGTGGGATGGTCTGGGTTTGTTTTTCCTGAAGTCAAACCACGTGTAGGGTGGTTAAACCTGTCTCTTCTTTTGTCCTCCCAAGATGGCATCTGCTGTGTGGATTTGTGTGGAATGCAAGGAGAGATGTCTGTGGTTATCAAAGATCATATTAATAAGTAAAAATGAAGACTTGAAGAATGTTAATGTCAAATGTCCTATGGTTCAAAATATTCCTTCCTGGAGTAAAATCCTGTGATTATCAACTCTGCCTGATACTGGAAAAGTAGGAGAACTGAGTTCATTTTGTTTTGCTTTAGATTGGAATTAATAATGGGGGGGGTTGTGCATCTTTTTAAGTATTTCCTGGAAGATGAGAGCATTTCTTGCTGTAACCAATAGTTGGAGCTGAAGGTTTTTGGCTTTCAGCACTGCTACACTGCTGTGAAACTGCTTGATCATGCACAGTTGATGTCAGGATTTGCCTCCATTTCTTTTCCTGGTGTTGACTAAGGATAAATCTGCAGTTAAAATGCTTTAAAAGCTGTTTGTCTGCAAATAACTTAGAGCTTCTCTTACCTGAGGTTTGAGTGTTTCAGCTGGTGGTTCACATGACCAAGGAACACCATTGCTTGTTCCCCTGGGAATACCATTGAGAAATATGTTTATTGTCTTAGAATGGAACCTTCCAGTTGTCCCCCAGGAGTGAGAGGAGTGTTGAGGCTGAGTCTGTGCTGTGTGGAGGTGGTGATGGGGTTTTAGGGACTGGCTGAGGCTGGGGGAGCAGCTCCCTGTCCCTGGGAAGGGAGAGCTTCCTGCAGGCAGCACCTGTGGGTTTTGCTCAGTCAGGACATGAGGTGCTGCCTCACTGCTCCCAAATGACTGGGAGGAAGTTCAGTCTTAACCTCTCTCTGGTTCCAAAAGATTATGCTTTCCAGCCTGTTAAGGTGGAGTGGAGTGTTCCAAGCTGCTTTCTGGCTGGGATTTGTGGGGAGAGCAGGGGCAGGAGGTGTGGTGTGAGCCTGAAGAGCTGCTGGGGACTGAGCCAGTCATTTACAGCATGTCAGCTATTCCACAGGCAGCTGTCCATGGGGATCTCCTCATCCTGCAGCCAGTGTGAGGTGATTCCCCAGGCTGAGCAGGGGCTGTGATGGCTCCAGTGGCTGCAGAGCTTCACCTGAGGCAGCTCCATGGTCCTGACTCCTGCCCAGCACAGGACACTTCTCAAGGTCCCAGCTCTATCTCAGTATTGCCCCCAGGAATGTGAAGTTGAAGTTTGTTTCACACCACAGGGGCAAGGGCTGCAAAGGACTCCCAGATGGAAAGATTGTGTGAGTGGGAAGCAGAGGTTTCCTTAAGCTTTGGCAGAATTCTGAGGTGTCTTGGGGTGCAGCTGAGGGGAGTGCACCAGGCAGCTCCACTTTGCCATGTGGTGCCCTCTGTGGTGTGGTTTGCTGTGACCCTCTGGGCAGGTTCTGTGTATGGTGCTCTGACAGCAACACCTGGCTCAGGACACTCACTCCTTAGGGCTCAATGCAGCATTGTGAAAGAGTGGAAATCATGTAACCTGTTATTACATGTGTGTATTTGTTCTCCTTTTCCTCTCCCTTTGTTTTAGGAGTACGGCCAACAGCCAAAATCTCAGGAAGGGGAGCTGAAAATCAGTGCTGTATTTTCAGTCAGTGGCAATCCTCTTGGTAAGGAATGGGCAAGACTAACTTCATTAAACTATAAATTATATCACCTTTGCAGATAGTCTTGCAGGTTATTCAGCATTTTATTTGCTATGTCTGACCCTGGTAGGAATAAAGAACTAGTTTGGGTTAGAGACAGTGGAATTGAGATTATAAAATAACTGCATTTTTGAGGCATAGGAAAATTGGATGTGAAATACAAGGAGAACTGAATGTGTTAAATTGCCTTAAGCTGAAGGAGGGCAGGTTTAGATCAGATATTGGGGAGAAATCCTTCCCAACCCCAACCATTCTGGGATTCTGTTGTTGTTAAAAGTGCATTCTCTGTCTTAAGAGCAGTTAAAAAAATCTGCTATGCACAAACCCAGCACAGGGTGTGTATTTCTGGAGAGTTCATGTGCCATTTGATTCTCCTCCAGAGCCTGACAACCCAAATAAAGTCAGGAGCCTCGTGCTTGCCCCTGCACACAGCGAGTGCTGTGTAACAGATCCCTGACACTCACACTGCCTTTTCTCTCTGTGCTTTTTTGTTTTGTTGTGGTTTTTTTTTTTTTTTAGCTCCACAGCTGTCATCAGGTTTACAGCCTGCTGTGGCATCCTCTGGCATGAGCAAAATGCTCCCTTCAGTTCCAGGCACAGCTGTTCGGGTTTCCTGTTCTGGCTGTAAAAAAGTCCTGCAGAAGGGACAAACTGCCTACCAGAGGAAAGGCTCCACCCAGCTCTTCTGCTCCACTCTGTGCCTCACTGGATACACCACTCCAGCTTCTCGCCCACCAGCTCCTACCAGGAAAACCTGCTCCAGCTGCTCAAAGTAGGACACTGCTTTCATTTCTTCTAATCACAATTGGTGCTCAGGCAGAGATAATGAAAGGCTTTTTTTGTGCCTCTCGCTGTGTCTGTGGTGCTGCTTCCCTTCAAACACTGGAGGCTGATGCTGGTCCCTGTTCATTGGCCTGTCTGCTGCAGATCCATTGCCTTCATTGGGTTTTACACACACACACAGAGGTTTAAAAGCCTCTCTGGTGAAGAGTGCATCTCATCTTTTTATGATTTAAATGAGCCAAATATTGTATTTCAAAAGGTCCTACATTTTCCTGCCATTTCCAAATGTCATTGCACTCTCAGAGTCTCTAAAAAGAATGCATTTTCAAAGAATAGTTTATGCATTATTTCTTCTAGAGGAAAATAGATTTATGAATCCCTAAACTGAAGTAAAGCACTTATGTATTCAAGACAGAAATTAATGTATTCAAGGTATTTAAGGCAGAGTATTTCTTTAGTTTCTAAAAAATTCATTAACTTTCTGATCTGGCTCCATTCTGATCTTAGATTTCTGTAGATTGCAAAATATGTCACTGCTGCTTTCCTAAGATGTAGAGAGATTAAATTTAAGAATTAATTTTTTTAGGTAGCTGGAGCTTCAGCACCAAAATCAGTTACTTTCTACCTGAGTCTAGGCTGGAAAGGGGAGGTTGGAACATCCTTGGGCCAAATCCTTTAGAAAATACCTACATTTCCCACAGTTCTGTGGGATACACAGCTCTAAAACACCATTTTAATTATTAACATTTTTTGTCCATCTGTATTATGTCCAGATTAGCAAAAGGAGCCCTTTGTGGCTGCCTGTATAAGTTGTCATTACTATACATGAACTTGAGGCAAATAATTTCCAGGCTGATTGTGTCACAGTCTGTTTATAGAGAGTTATTCATATGTATTATTTTTAGTTATGAAACTTATTTTGCCAAAGGAATGCTGCTTTGTTTGTCATTTCTTCAGCAACAAATTTATTACTTTAAGTTTTACAAGGGCAACTGAACTTAAACTTGAGGCTTCAATGAATTATTCTCTTCACTTGCTGTCTCAGTGTGAAAAGGCCTTGTAACAAAGTTTGGAAGTCTTGGCTGTAATTTGTGTTTATTCCATTGAAAAATGGGTTACCTCTGACAGGACAGAAGGAGGAGGAGACATCCTTCCAAGCAAGGAAGTTATATAAGGATTTTCTCCTACTTTTCTGACTTCAGGGCTTTGAAACTTTTCTGAGAAGGGCTGTTTTGTCCTACTCTCTTACCATTGGTATGGATATTGTTAAAGGGAATTACTCCACATACCCTGCTTTCTAAGTTTTTATTAGTAAAGACTGTGCAAAACAGTTCCTGTAGAAAAGATGTGATGGTACAGCCACTCCTAAACCCAGGTACAGAATGTTTCACCAAATACCTACTTGAGAATTGTAATTCCTAATAGAGAAAGAAACTGAAGTCAGGTACTTAGACAGAAATAAAGAAAGGTTTAAATTAAATGGGTCCATCCTCTCCTGGAGAGTATTTAGTCTCCAGAGGATGCAAGGGCAGCAAGTTGACATAAACCCAACGTTAATCCTTTATCTCTCTGTTTGTTTTTCTTTTTCCATAGAGAAATTCTAAATCCAAAGGATGTAATCACTGCCCAGTTTGATAACACAGACTCCAGTAAGGATTTCTGCAGCCAGTCCTGCCTGTCCACATATGAACAGAAGAGGAAACCCATTGTCACTATCCACACCAACAGCATATCCAGCAAGTGCAGCATGTGCCAAAAGAATGCCGTGGTAATTGCAGTTCCTCTCTGGAATGAGCTTAGAGCAGCAGGCTGTGCTGTCTCAGGGATGAACACACATGTCCCTTCTGTCCCTGTGTCCCCAGATCAGGCATGAGGTGAATTACCAGAACGTGGTGCACAAGCTCTGCAGCGACGCCTGTTTCTCGCAGTTCCGCTCGGCCAACAACCTGACCATGAACTGCTGTGAATACTGTGGGGGGTACTGCTACAGTGGCTCTGGGCAGTGCCACATCCTGCAGATAGAGGGGCAGTCCAAGAAGTTCTGCAGTTCCATCTGTGTCACAGCCTACAAGCAGGTACGTGGGGCAGGGCAAGGGGGACATGGGGGGTGGGAGGAATCCCTCCCTGGGAGGGTGGGGAGGCCCTGGGATGGATTTCCCAGAGAAGCTGTGGCTGCCCCATCTCTGGGAGTGCCCAAGGCCAGGTTGGAGCAGCCTGGGACAGTGGGAGGTGTCCCTGCCATGGAATGAGTTGGGCTTTAAGGTCCTTCCCAACCAGCAGCAGCACCACTGTGACAGTTTCCAGCCTCTGAGATCCTCCCTGAGTGTTCAACTTTAGCCTTTGAATTCAGTGGAGAGGAAAGGTAATAATTAGTTGATAATTACGATTTTAATTTTTAAACTTATAATATTTATTTTTATTATAATGGATCCCCTTAAAGGGCTGAGCATTTGAGAGAACCTTAATTTATTATAATAGCTCAATTATTTTTGACTGACTTATGTAAATGCAATTACTTTTGGAAAAATTGCTCTCTGATAAGAGTGTAACTTCATTTTGTGACTTGACTCTGCTGTCCTATTATTCAGGCCACTTAGGCCAAGAAAGGCCTAATGAATTAAAAAAAATAAATTATGGTAAATGTATTTCTTCCAGAAAATTACCTCCAGCATTAGTTGTCCTCTGAAACAAATCTGGAAATGAAATTAAATAAGCTGGAAAGGATTTCATGCTGCTTTTGCATCACACATCAAACCCCCATACATGATAGCTCTCCTGAAAATACAGTGTAATCAAAGCTTGTAAGGTTAAGCCTAATCTATTTTTAATTGACTGTTAAACAGCATTCAACTCAATTGTCAGGTGCATTCTGATAGTTTCTGAGGTTTTGTGGGAGTTTTTAAATCCTCAAAAGCTTATCCTCTGTCCTGTGAAGAGCTGGAATAGCTGCTGGTAGAACAAAATGCATTTTTAAGGCTGTCATACTAAAATAATCTGGTGCACTAATTCTCAACGTTTTTTCCAAATTTAAAGACCTTAAAAACACAGAAAGTGAGCCTTTCAAAGGTGTCTGTGGACCCTACACTGAAAACTCTGATTATCACTAGCAGATGGATCTCTTTCCCACTTTCCTACCAAACACAATCCATGTTAGTACAACCTGTGCTGGGCCCAGGTAGCCTGGTACTGGTTAAACTGGGCTGGGGAGGCAGCTCAAACCAGAGCTCAGGGGAGTGGATCTGTATCATAAGTAACAGCTGAGCAGCTGTGAAACAAGTGCTGTTTCAAGTGCACTGGCACATTCTACTCCTCTTTTATATTAGTGATAATTTCCAGGTTGGTAAAAATGCCATGTTTCAAGTGGATGACCAATTCCTGTGTTTCCACAGAAATCAGCTAAAATCACACCCTGCACACTGTGTAAATCTCTGAGATCTTCAGCTGAGATGGTGGAGAGCACAAACAACTTGGGGAAAACAGAACTGTTTTGCTCTGTGAACTGTTTGTCAGCATACAGAGTGAAAATGGTCACTTCTGCAGGTGAGCTTGTCCTTTTACTTTACAGGCTTTATTTCACATGGCTTTGTGTGTCTTGAAAGTTAAGGCTCACATTCTTACTTGGGGAGGGTGGGAAGTGCCTTTTACTTGTGGAAATAGAAAACTGCTTGCTGCCATCCTAGGGATACTGGGAGATCAGTTAAATTTCTGGCAAGCAACAGGCACAGCAGCTGCAGTGGCTGCTTCTGAATGTGTAGAAACAGCATCTCAGGCTTCTCCCTGTACCTTGGCTAATCTGTATGCACGGTGCAAAGTCATCTGAAATACAGCTTGATGTTGCACAAACCACTTTTTCTTCTCTGTTTCACCTTCAGGTGTTCAGGTCCAGTGCAACAGCTGTAAAACCTCAGCCAACCCTCAGTATCACTTGGCGATGTCAGATGGGAGCATTCGCAACTTCTGCAGCTACACTTGTGTGGCGGCTTTCCAGGTGTGACATCCCAGGGTTCCTTCTCAGCTGAACTAACAGAATGCTGAACTGGTGGTGGTGGAAGCCTCTGGGATGTCTGGTGAGAGGTGCAGCCTTGTGAAATGAAGTCTGTTGCTTTGCTTCCCTGCAGAATTTGTTCAACAAGCCGGCGGGGCTGAACTCGTCGGTGGTGCCGCTGTCGCAGGGGCAGGTCATTGTGAGCATCCCCTCGGGGACAGTGGTGTCAGCTGGTGCCACCAGTTCCACAGTGACCCCCAGCTCCACCAGCAGCTCTGCTGCTGCAGGGCTGCAGAGACTGGCTGCCCAGTGCCAGCAGGTCACCTTCACCCGCTCCGTGGTCAAACTCAAGTGTCACCACTGCAGCAGGTCCTTTTCAAGCAAACCAGAGCTGCTGGAGTACAAGGTGAGCAAGATCAGGGCTTTTCAAGCTGTTTTTTTCTCTCAGCAGAGAGCCAAGGCACTGTAGTTCATATGCACTGGTCTGTCAGTACTGCTCTGTTGCTCACTGTGGCCTGCTATAGAGAGATTTGGAACTGGTTTTGGTATTATTTAACCATTATAAAACCAGGGGAAAAAAAAGAACTTGGAAATAAAAACCAAACCAAATGATTGTCTGGCTAAATAAACACATTCCCATCTCTTGAACCCAGAGATGATGCTTTTAGTCCAAGGACAAAGCACACTGGTGAGGGTTTTCTGCAGAAATTCTGCTTTGTTGTAAAGGTAAATGAGGACACTCATTTGCTGGTGCTGCCTGTTGCTGGTTTCCAAGGGTATAAATATGCTTCTGTGTTTTTAAGAACAATTAAAAGGTATTATCTGGGCTGTGACTCATTCAAACACTGAAACCAAAACATTCTGGCTGTGTTGCAGGGTAAAATGTTCCAGTTCTGTGGGAAGACCTGCTGTGATGAGTATAGGAAGAAGATCAGTGTGATGGCTTTGTGTGAATACTGCAGGTTTGAGAAGATTGTCAAGGAGACGTTGAGAGTCTCAGGCACAGATAAAACATTCTGTAGTGAAGGTAAGAAAGGGCAAAATCTTGTCTCAGAGAAATCAAGTCACAAATGTTTTGCCTTAAAATTACTGGTGATACAAAGAGAAATCTAATATTTTTCAGTTAGGGATGTGCTTTTTAGATTTAGGAACACAGAACCCTTTTCACAGTTAACATTATAATGATATGTTTCAAAAAATTACTATAGACATCACTAAATAAGAGGAGTAGGAGTGCTGAATGATTGTCATTTTGGTATTGAAGGGTGTTTTTGCTGTTTTCTTTTAGTTTGCAAACTGCTTTATAAACACGACTTGGCGAAGCGCTGGGGAACCCACTGTAAAATGTGCAGTTACTGTTTACAGACATCCCCCAAACTGGTCCAGAACCACTTTGGGGGGAAAATGGAGGAATTTTGCTCAGAGGACTGCATGTCTAAATTCACAGTTTTGTTTTACCAGGTAAGCAATATTCCCACATCCCCCGGGAGAGGTTTTTATTCACATTCTCCTTGTTGGTGTTTCCAAGTGTGTTCAATTCCTCCCTCCCTGTGTTTCCCTAGATGGCAAAGTGTGATGGTTGTAAGAGGCAAGTTAAACTCAACGAGTCCATAAAATGGCAAGGGGAGATGAAGCATTTTTGCAATCTGCTTTGTATTCTGCTGTTCTGTAAACAGCAAAGTGTTTCTGACCCTCCACCTCCAAACAACACAGGTAAACCAGGCTCCCGTTTGATGTGCATGACAACGAGATGGATGTTTGTTTGGAAACTCATTTCAGGGAACTTTTAAAGATCTGTTTTCTCCTGGGGAGTGTGTTTGCTGCTGTTGGATGAGCTCAGGTTTAGGTTGCTCTTACTTGAGACAGTTAAAAACTTCTGGAGGTGTGAAATGCAATTGCTTCATATACCAAACAAATTTTGAAGAAGGTGAGGCTTTTCAGTCACTTTCCTGAAACAAAGGCCTGTTACATTGGGGTCAAATGTACTGATCTAGTGAAGGCATGTTAAATATCTCACCTGTCTTGATAACACACAGCAGATATGGTGGAATTTTCATTTAACAAAAGCAATCAAGTGGTGAAGTCAGTAGACTTAATGGTTGTAAACACAGACTCCCATATATCCACTTAAACCAGCCAGTTCTGTGCAGTCTCTGGGCATATAAAGAGTTCCCATGACTGTGTTGATTCTTGGAAGTATCAGTTCCAAGGATAATAAGTTCTGTAGCTGGGAATGGGAATGGAGGTGAGAATGAAGCCCACAGGAATAGGAACTGTGGGTTTCTGTAGGGAACGAAATGCAAAGGGAAGAAAGGCCCACAGACAGGAAGAGGAAGGGAAACAAAAGGCAGGAATATCACTGATCCTAAAGAGGGGCATAGTGTCCCACTGAGTGATGTTGGCTGCAACAGTAAGGTACAAAACCCAATCAAGAACATTGACTGAAAGTTACAGTGTGCACCAGTCCATATTCAGCTTTTCAGCTTGATGCACATCTGCTGCTTACACTGGTGGGAGCTCTTTCCCCCTCTTGCTTTGTTTGCTTGCAGAACCAGCTCCTGTTTAAACTGAAACGCTGCAGCTTGACACCTTCATCCCCTTCTCACAGCAGCCTTTTTCATCTGGAGATAAATCTGAAGTGGGGGGTGTTGTTTCAGGAATACTGTTTTACAAATTATCTTACTGCTTATTTTCATTTTCTCCTGCTCACTGTGTCCAGCAAACCTTTCCATGGCACCTGCCTCCTCCTCAGGCCCTCCTTCTTTGAGAAAGGACTCAACCCCTGTCATAGCAAACGTGGTGTCCCTTGCAAGCACCCCAGCTGCCCAGCCTACTGTTAACTCCAACAATGTCTTACAGGGTAAGGCAGCTGAATGTGATGCCTGTACTTTTAAATCTCTGGTCCTGAACATTTATATTTGCTCAGGGATTTTTTTTTTTCACTGAGGACAAAGGCCACTTTTCCATTGTGCTTCACAACAGTGCAGATGGCTGCATTTGTTCTTCTTTTACATAGGTATAAATAATGGCTTAAGTTTATGTACATGCATCAGGGAATGAGTTTTAATTGGAATTCTTTCTTTTTTTGACCTTGGCAGAATATGGATTATGGTCCTTGATGATAAGTACACAGGTTATTGTGTGTTTTTTATTCTTCACAGGTGCAGTCCCTACTGTGACAGCAAAAATAATTGGAGACGTAAGTTTTGTGAGGCTCTTTTTTCTCATTTTCACCCAGATTGTATCAATAACAAGGAAAGCATCCAAGAATTTTGCACCATTGTTTTGTAACTGCTTTCCCTGGTTATGATTTGGATTTAAAAATCATCCACTTTGCAGCTGCTTTTTAAAAAATGATTAGAACTTATATGGTCTAAAAATCTTGTGGTGTCCACTGACAGACTGGATGTTTCAAGGCAAAGCCTGTCAGGTTGTAGCTGTTGAGATGTCTGTGGTTCTCAAGGAAATCAGTATTTTCACATCACATTCAGTTTTTTGGGGATCTATATTAGACCTCTAGTTATTGAAGGTGTCTTAAAATAATCCTCTTTATATCTTTGCCATCAGTAAGATTCCAAGGTCAGAAGTTTATAGCAGTTATTTGACTGCAGAAACCAACTATTCTTGCAGATTTACTCCCTGCACTGTTAACAAAATCAGCTTATTAGCAAAATCAGCTTTAAATGACATTACTTTGATCAAAGTAAGTTGAGATGAAAACCAGAAAGCACCAAATACATTAGCAAGCTGCTTTTGTAGTAGTTTTTAAATGATCATTTTTATCAAGAAAGTAGTTTTAAATTGTTCAACCTCCCACAGCAGAGAACAAACACTAGTCTTGTGTTATCCTTCAGACCAATACTGACCCTGCCCTCCTGTGTGTTTCCCAAACAGGCAAGTACTCAGACAGATGCCCTAAAGCTCCCATCATCCAAACCACCCAGGCTTCTAAAAAACAAAGCTTTGTTGTGCAAGCCAATCACACAGACTAAGGCCACCTCCTGCAGACCTCACACACAACACAAAGAATGCCAGACAGGTGGGTATCTGATCTCCTTCCCCTCTTGCAAAAGTCTGTATTGCAGTTGAGAGATGATTCATGTAACAAAGAGTATTTTTAATGTGTTCTGAAACCTTGACTGGTGTTCAGGTTGTTGCATGGTATTTTCCAACAATTTTTTTGATTTGCTCTGTTTTTGGCACGACAGAAGAAGCAGCTGTTCATCCCCAGATCGTTGTGGTACCTGTTCCTGTACCAGTGTTTGTGCCACTGCCCCTCCACCTCTACACTCAGTACACACCAGTTCCCCTGGGGATGCCAGTTCCTGTAAGTGATGCTGCAGTTCAGTGGTTTCCAGTCTTGTTTGGTGTCCAGCACACCCAGCACAGGGCTGTGTCTGCTCATGCAAGTGGTGCTTGGAGTCCTTGGAGCCATTTGCCTCCTTTTTGCACCATGTTTGCTTAAAATCATCACACAGTGTGATTTGTAGGGAGAATACAGAACAAGCTGTCCAGTCTGGAGTTATTTTTAAATTAATTTTAGTAGTCCTAAAATATATGTGAGATTAAATGAGAGGAATCTCCCTTGTGTATTTGCTGTTTCCTTCCCCCCCCCAAACATGGTCTGATGCTTTCCACATGTTCCATAGGTACCAGTTCCCATGCCCTTCCCAACTACCCTGGATAATGCTGATAAAATGATTGAAAATATTCAGGATGGCAAGGAAAAGCTTCCCATGAACCCATTTGAAGCTGATCTCCTTCAGATGGCAGAAATGATTGCAGCAGATGCGGAGAGAGAGAAAACACACTCTCATGGTGGTAGGTGGTGGTTTTCAGTGAGAAGTGCAGTGAGGTGAAGGTCCTCTGATCACAGAGATTCCCCTTTCCCCCATCCTGGTGCTGATTTGACTTGTGTTGACAGTAGCAGATTACTAGAGGTAGTAATCTCCTGATCACTGCAGCGTGTGTTGGAAGAAGGAGTGAAAATCAAGAAGACAGAGCAGCTGCTTTAAAAAAATATTTTCCTATCAGGATTTTTATGGCAGATTCTTGAAGGATGATGCAGGTCAGAGTGTGTTGGACAGTGACCAACCCATGTAATAAAAGTGGAACAAACTGAAAAGAGATGAACAAAATATCAAAATATCTTATTTGTCCAAAGATGACTCAAGTAACAAACGGAGGGATGGAAACCCTTGGAAAAGCAAGCATAGGTTAGTCCTGCATTTCTCTTTCCCCTGCAACAGCATGACCAAGGTAGAAAGCTGTTAGGAGAACTCCAGGGGAGGAGGAGACACACCATGTGTGTCCATACTATGATCTCATACATAGTATTCTGGTGTTCAGAGTGTTTTGTATCAGTTATGTTGCTGTCAGTCATGTAGATACAGATTTCCTTCTTTTTCTAAAGGATCCCAAACATCTGAGCACGAGCTCTTCCTGGACCCCAAGATATTTGAGAAAGGTCAGTGAGATTTTTTTTTTTGGCAAATATATTTTGATCCTCTTCTATCTTTCCTTGCAAACTCCTGGCTCATGTCTCTGCTGTGGTGTGTGTGATCCCTCTCCTCACAGACCAGGGCAGTACTTACAGTGGAGATCTGGAGTCAGAGGCTGTGTCCACTCCTCACAGCTGGGAGGAGGAGCTGAATCACTACGCCTTAAGGTCCAATGCCCTGCCAGAACCCGACCCAGAGCTGAAGCAGCTCTCCAAAGGGGATGTGGAACAGGACCTGGAAGCAGATTTTCCATCAGGTCAGTGGGATGTGAAACAAAACTCATTGCCCTGTAAGAGCACACATGGTTCTCTGAGCATTGTACCAGCACTCTGCTCCTGTGTCTTCATGTGGGAAACTGGTATTTAGAGCTGCAGTAATTGATCAGCTCTGCTAAAAATCACTGTTGTTGAAATACTGCTGGTATTTTATAGGCAACACTTTTTAGAACCCCCCTGACAGGAGTAGAAGGCAGCCTTTGAATTCATCACTTCTGTGTCCCTGGGGATAATCCATGTGGGGGGAGGAAGACTGTATTTGCCTCAATAAATAACACCCACTTGTCTCAGGGTTGGTTTTTGCCTTCTACTGAGAACTTACTTCCTTTGTACAGAAAGTACATGGGTTGCTTAACTATTCAAACATGAGCATTGTTGGAATATGTAGCTGTGATTGCCAACTGTCAGGTGTCCCATAGCATCTCAGTGACAGTGACACTCCTGCCTGGGCTGCTGGATCATGTCATTAAACTCTTCATGGTGTTGATTTGACTTCAGACTCATTTGACCCTCTCAGTAAAGGACTGGGTTTGCACTCACGCTCACGGGCCAGACGGAGGCACAGGGATGGCTTCCCACAGCCAAAGAGACGGGTAAGGAAGCACTTCTGCAACACAAACCCCTTCCATTGGGAGTGATTACACCCTGTGCACCCATCTGAGCTTCCATGGACGAGGAGCTGACTGTTTGGGGGGGTGTTTTTGGCTGTAGGGTCGGAAGAAGTCGGTGGTGGCTGTGGAGCCCCGAAATCTGGTGCAGGGCTCCTACCCGGGGTGCTCTGTGTCTGGGATGACCCTCAAGTACATGTATGGGGTAAATGCCTGGAAAAACTGGGTCCAATGGAAAAATGCACAGGAGGAACAAGGGGACCTCAAGTTTTCAGGTAAATTTGTCTCTCGGTGGAAACGGAGTTGAAGGACACTTGTCATGATATGTTGTTCAAGTAAAATTTAGGATGAGATACCACTAAGATATTTTAAAATATCCATGAGTGGAGAGCAGATTTTGTGGAATGCTGTCTTGCATCTTTCCATGCATTTAAAAACCATGGCTGTTACAGTCTTAGTTGTTCTGGTTGCTTTAAAAACAGGTTCTAAACCATTAGAAATGTTGGTCTTTTGACCTCCACTTTGCCTTCATTTGCATCTGGCAATTCTTCCTTTGTAATAGAGATGCTTTCTGCAGCTACAGAGTTTTTTGGAGCTCTTATAGAATCATAAATTTATCAGGCCATAATTCTAAGTTGACAGCACCAACTTGGCTCCATCCTTTTCATGTGTTGCATTCCCAAAGTATTTGTTTGTCAGGAGAACTGTTTGCTGTAAAAAAATTGTGTGCAACAACATTAAAATCTTAACACCTTATCTCTGGGCCTCACAGCTGGAAAGAAACATTCCAAAAGTCTGTGCTGCAACCTGCCTGAAACTAACTCTATTTCTCCTTGTGTCTCACTGGGGTGATAGATAATAATGGCATTAAATGTCACTTTTATTTTTCCAATGATGGATTATTTTATCTTTCTTCACAAAAGCCCAGCAGTCCTGGGATTTGGCAGTGTCTGACTCCCCTTTTCCCTGGTCTTGAATCTTATACCATTGCACTGAGTTTTGTGGGCAAATTTTCAGAGTCAAGCAGAGAATTTAAGTTAGGAATAGAATTGAGCTTTTTGGGGATGGTGGGGAAGAGAGCAAACCATAATAAATACTTTGCAATGTAAAGAACTAAGTATGGCAGGACTTATATAAGAAAGATCCCAAAGGGAAAAATTCTAATTAGGGTGAGATCTGCTTTTTCATCTTTTATTTGGAATTTTTGTTGCTGTTACATGAGAACAGCTGGGGTTTATTTCCCAGAAGAGGAGTAATCACATGAGTTACTGTGTTTTCTTCTTGTGGCTAAGGAAGTAAATATTACAGTTATTTCCAGGAAGCTGTGCCCACTCCCAAAAAGATTCCCTGCTTATTCCCAAGCAGGCACTTCTGAGGTGTGGAGGAGCCAAGCCTGGTAATTTCAGTGCAGCTCATTTGACTGATTCCTGCTTGCTCTGCTTCCCTTTCCAAACCCCCTGCATGTCCCAGAAAACCCTTCCTCCTTCGTTTAAGGAGTCAGATGTGCTGCACTCAACTCATGGCCAGAACTATCAGGAAATCCTCAAGGTCTCTCATCCCCTGGGGAGGTGAAACAGCCCCATACAGGGTGTGAGAGGAGACTTGGGAGTTTTGCCTACATGAAATAATGAGGAGTGTGTGAAGGTTTGGCCTGTTGAATTAATTTTTCTCATCGTTTTCCTGCCCCCAGTTCATCCTGTGAAGCTCAAGGAGGACATTCTCTCATGCACTTTTGCTGAGCTGAGTTTTGGCTTGTGCCAGTTTATTCAAGAGGTGCGGAGACCAAACGGAGAAAAATATGATCCTGACAGCATCTTATACTTGTGCCTTGGAATTCAGCAGGTAACTGAGGCTCAGGGGGCTGCTGGCAACACTCTGGTTGTTTCTTCTTTACATTCATAGTCCCACTTAGCAGCTTGGGGTTTGTAGAGGAGGCAAGAATGTCACTTTTTTGTGCTTCACTCCGATGTTTTACTCATTTGTCTGCACCTTTTTATGCTCAGAGTGACCAAGTTCTTCTGTCCTTGCAGGAATGTGGTGTGGGTGGCTGGGTGTTTAAGGAACTTTTTTCTCTTGGTGCTGCAAGCTGAGCTATTTCAGCAGCCTGTGTCTCTGGTTAGGAGCCATTAGCATGTAAAGGTCTTTCCAGCAGAAAAATACTCAATAATTATTCTGGTTTTTATAGGCAGACTTTTTCAAGAATATTTAACACCTAGAGGGAGATGATTTTCCAGGAAACAGCTCTGGAGCTTGAAATATTAACAATAATTCTTGCCTAGATCCCTCCTTCTGTACTGCAGAGGCCCCAGTCCCTGCAGGAAATTTGATTTGCTTTTTTACTGGAGATTTCACCCAAGTGTTTGGCACCATAAGGCAGTGGGACATAGAAAGGAAAAGAATCTGATGGCCTGTATCTTCTCTGCAGTGTTATTTAATCACAAACTGTATGTTTTCCTGTTTTTTCTCTCCCAGTACCTGTTTGAGAATGGTAGAATAGACAACATTTTTACTGAGCCCTATTCCAGGTTCATGATTGAACTGACAAAACTTCTGAAAATCTGGGAACCTACAATTCTTCCAAATGGTAGGACAATTCTTTTGTTTTGTGTAGCTGCATGACAAAGCTTTGTCATAAATCAATGTTTTCTCTTTGATCTGAGGCATTCATTCCTCCTCTCTCTGCACCCTGTAGTTGTGGCACCATGGATTTTATGTCTGTATCTCCCAGTTATGATTACACTTAATTATATCTTTGTTTCTGATCAATCCCTAGACAGAAAGGATTCCTATTCTGGTACTTAACACACTGGTTTTTCTCTTCTCTCAAGTTATAGCTCTTTTTTTGTTAATACACGTAGCCAGAATTGAATGTAGTGTTTGAGATTTGTTACTGAAAATGCCATGTACAGTTGCACTGGTATTTCTCTATTAGTGCTGGAAATAATCCTGATAAATTTGAGGATCACTTCAGCAAATCCAATTACTGCTGCACACAGTCATATTTTTTTGGAACATATTTCTTCTAAGCCCCAGTATCTCCTTCTCCTGACTGACTGAAATAATCACAATGGGCTATTTGTATCTAAAATGGGGCATTTTAAACTCTTGCTCAATGTTGTAGCAATTACATCTTTTTGGAGTTGGCTGATTGTGGTTTAATACAGTGAAATTAGAACTTAGTGAGAACCTGCTGGTGTCTGCAGTGTTTCTTTATATCCTTCCCTTCAGGGACTGGAAGATCAAGCTGTTCCACAGCTTGGCTCTCCATGCTCCCTCTTAGGTTTGTGCATGCAGAATTCTGGCTTTATTGGATTACAATTACCTGTGATAGGTGTGAATTTGATCTGGAATCTGTTCATAAATACAGGTTGGCTGAAAGGAGGACACTGGCTGCAGAACTAACCCTTTCCTTCATTTCTTTGCCCCTTCTTTCCAGGTTATATGTTCTCCAGGATTGAGGAGGAGCACCTGTGGGAGTGTAAGCAGCTGGGTGCATATTCCCCCATCGTTCTATTGAACACCCTTCTATTCTTCAACACCAAATACTTCCAGCTAAAGAATGTCAGTGAGCACCTGAAACTGTCCTTTGCCCACGTCATGAGGCGCACCCGCACCCTCAAGTACAACACTAAGATGACTTATTTACGTTTTTTCCCACCCTTTCAAAAACAAGAGGTAGAATCAGGTGAGTGCTCTCTGATCACTGGGGTTTGGGGGCAGTCAGAATTCTGTGATTCTGTATTCTCTGCTTCTTTTTTTTAAAGAGTGCCAGGGAGAAGAAGTGTGTTGTTCAGTAAGCAGAGCTGTGCATGTGCTGTTGTCCTGTACATTTCCAGTGTTTTTCACTGGTTTAAAGAAAAATTCCACATGAGACAAGGAATCCAGTAAAAACTTCCAAAGGAGGTGTCACAGATTTAGCTGCAAATTTGTTTAATAGTGTTTTAGTACATTTTTGACTTGCAGGAAGCTTTATTAACTACTGCATGAGTTAAAGGCCTTTTCTGAAATACTTTTCTCAGCACTTCATATTCTTGAGGTTTCAAGGTCCAGACCTACATTGTGCCTTTTTAAATCCCAGATTTGCCCTGGGTCTGTGTGGGGAACAAACAAGGAAGACCCAGTGGAGAAGAGCAGCTGATTTTGGTATTTGTGGAAGGGAAGTCTTTGATCCTATTGGCTTCTTCAGTTGATAGTTCCAGTGCATTGCATGAATCCTGTCTTAGTAAGATAAATTATATCATCCCTGCTAGAATTGTAGCTCTTGTGGATTTTCTGGAGGAGGACTGGGCTGTGACCAGCCAGTAGCACAGCAAAGCTTTGCCCACCCAGCAGATCACAGCAGGTGACCACAGTTGGATGGTGACATGTCCCAGAGAACCAGTTCAAGGGTGTGTTTGGGTGTTGCAGAGTCACCACTGGGTGCTGGGCTGACACCCCAGGCCTTGTTCCTGAAGGGGCTGCTTTTCACTGAACCTGTGTGATACTTTTGTGTACCCAGATAAATTATCTGTAGGCAAAAGGAAACGCAGTGAAGATGAGGAGGCTCCCACAGCAGTGGAAATGGCAGAGAACTCAGAGAACCCCCTGCGCTGCCCAGTCCGACTGTATGAGTTCTACTTGTCAAAATGGTGAGTGACAGAGCTTGGGGTTTGATCTGTGTGTAGGCAAGAGCCCACTCAGACCTTCTGTGCCTGTGCTGTGAGACCCTGAAAGAGGTATTTTTTTCTTACTGGTGTTGTGTCAAGAGTAGAGTTACAGGGAGAGATGTATTCTTTAAATAAAACAAATTCCTTGGTGTAAATATAAACTGGGGGCATTGCTAAAGTGCCTGTGGCATTCCCCCCTCCCTAAATTCCCATACATGAGGTGGTTGTAACTAATACCCCAACATCAAGTTCCCTGTGAAAGAGGGTAGGAGAAGTGTAAATTAGGTAAAAATACTGATAAATTTTTCCTGCTGAAACATGAGATTAACTTGTATTTAGGAGTTAGAGAAGGGACTATAGCAAGGACACAGATATAAATCATTTTTCTTTCCTATTTCTATATAAATTTGAGTTAGATCCTTGAGCAGGTGGAATATGATGTTGTTCTCTCTTCAAAGAAAATACACATGCAAAGTGAAACAGCATCTCATTAGTGTCAGCTGAAACTCAGATAAATCACTCTCAGAAATGCACTTATTTCTAACAGTCCCATTCCTGAGGCAAAGGCAGGCCTGCAGCTCTCTGGACTGTCTCCCTCTTCTTACCTTCCTTGTCTTCACTGGCACATCATTCAAAGTTTTTAGTTGTCCTTGGACTGGGGAAGAATTTTCATGCTTCTCATCATATATCACAGCTGAGCCTCTGCAGTGGTGTGAGCAACAGTAAAAAATCCCCAAGCCAGGCAGGAGGGATCCTGGCTCTGGAGAACTTTAGAACCCTCCCAGAGACTGGGAGCTCCCTGAGAATCTCAGTCTTTCAAGCAGCTGGGTTTAGCATTCTGTACCATGAGCAGCCAAGCTGGGATTCACTTTTCCAGCAGTTCTGGAATCCTAGAACCAGTTTAATTTAGGGATTGGATGTCATATGCATTTGTCAATCAGATCACTGCTAGTGCCATTAATTGGGTGATACTCTGCTTGAAGAATCATCACTGTAAAGAAGTCACTCTGATTTTCTTCTTTCTTTACAACCGATGCTGAGTGACCTGGCAACAACTTATCTGTGTCAGTGCAAGGAGAGACCGGAATTACACTGTGTAAATTACAGTGTAACTTTGATTTCCTTGGCGATTCTCTGGGGATCTTGCAGGGGTAAGGCTGTAAGTGCAGCCCAGAGTTCCTAAAGCTGGCTGTGTTTGCCTTGGCAGCTCTGAAAGCGTGAAGCAGAGGAGTGACGTGTTCTACCTGCAGCCCGAGCGCTCCTGTGTCCCCAACAGCCCCATGTGGTATTCCACACTGCCCATAGACCCAGGAACCTTGGACATCATGTTAACACGGATTCTTATGGTGAGGGAGGTACACGAAGAACTTGCCAAAGTCAAATCAGAGGACTCTGACATAGAGTTATCAGACTAACTGCAGTGGGGTATTTTTCCCTTTGAATACGCGTCAGAAGCACCAAAATGTGAATACGTCCAGCCTTTGGAAAAAATGTGTATCAAATAAGCCAAGAAAATGTCAGCTAGAGGCAGGTTTTGTACCACAGTGGATGTACAAACTGGAACTGGAAGGAAGCAAGCTGTGCAAAGCTGCAAACCCCAACGTCCTGTGGCACCGGTCAACCCTCGGAACAAACCCAAGTGGAACTCACCTCTTGGAGTGGTGCATAAATCCTTTATCTGTTTAGGATTTTTTTAAAAGTTGTGAGATATTTTTAAGGAAAATGGTTGTGTAAAACCTCCCCTCACACTGTTGGGCATGGAGAGCTGGACTGTGGCTGGCAGTCCTGGCTGCCAGAGAACACGGGGAGGTCCTCGGGCTCCCCCCGAGGATCCGAGAGAAAAGGGTGAGGTTGAGACAAGCAGACACCTTCCGTTATAAATACACCCACACTTACACTTTTATAGGTTCTTTTTCTGGAAACTGGGATCAAATGTAGGAAGGCAGGAGCCACTGGCCATCCCAGAGGACACCTCTGGCTGCTGTAAAATGGTCACCCGAGGCTCTGGGCTCTCCCCAGCTCCCCCCCTGCTGCAGGAGGGGCTGGAGGGCAAACTCCTGAGCAGCCCCGTTGCAGGGGATGTGCAGGAGCTGTCCTGGGCCTGTGCAGAAGCCCTTCCCCAGCCCAGTAGCTCTGCAGTGTGTCCATACAGTCCATCCAGTACTGTGGTGCGTGGAAAGGTTTTTTCCCTTAAGGCAGCTTTCCTTTCTCCTCTTCTCCCTCCTCCCATGGTTTTGGTTATTTTGTGAGGCAAATCTGCAGAGGGCTTTGTCATTTCAAACAGAACTACACACACACACACACAC
>VYZS01080323.1:3292-17707 GCA_013400695.1 Neodrepanis coruscans | reverse complement strand
AGTATTTAAAGTTGGTGGCTACTATTTGTGAAAAATGGACTGCATCAAACAAAAATAAAATTACAAGTTTTGTTGAGAAAGGTGACTATCTCCATATTTCCTTTATGAGCTGCTTGATTTAGTTATTACATGACATTGATTTTTAGAAATGCCTAGNAGTGTTGGGAAGAGTCATGGGCTGGAGAGTTCTGCTGGCTGGATTTTGAGTGCAAAAGTGAGAAAGAACACAGAGGAACCACAAAAGTTTGTTCAAAGGCAGAAAGGTCTGCTTTGTGCTGCCTTCTGCCTCTGGTTTAGGAGAGGGTTAAGATATGATTCAATTTACAGTAAGTGCCTCCTTTACATAGAACATGCCAAATCTGAGCAGTGCAGCAGTACATGTAGCAAGAACCAGTAACCTGAGTTTAACAAACACAATCTGAAAAGGAGCTGAAGAAACAAATAAGACCTAAAGCTCACAATGTTCCACCGGTTAATTGGCCTCACCGTTAAAATTGACTGTGGAATGCAACAGAATCTCTGATTCTTGATGCTTTCAGGTTGGGTTTGGGGTGAGTTTTGGAAAGTTACTGTAGTTAAATGCAAGTGGCTGGGCTCAGAGCAGAGTTAGTTTTGTAACAAGCCCATGATCTGGTGGGGTTGATGATCCCTGATGGTGTGTTCTAGTGACAGCACAAGGTGAATTCCCACCTGGGCACCAACCTTAACAAAAGCTTATTTTCCAGGCTGAGTTCTTTCTAAGGTTTCCAGATTATTCTAAAAACCCAAGATGCTCAGTCCATTTGTTTTGTGTAGGTGTGCACATGAACAAAGGTGGAGCTTTTGTTGTGCTCTTTATAGTTGCTTTGGCTTTGTTCCTCTCAAAGCCATGGGGTTCACAGCACCTGTATTGGTAGGGGGCAACTCTAGGGGAGTACTGAGAATTTCTTAGGAAATACAATTCTAAGTAATGCTCTGCTTGGCTCAACACTTCTGCAAATTCAGCGTAATTCTGGGAAAAGTCTTGTGCTCACTGTCAGAGTTTTGGGAGTGCACATTTAATGAATCACAATGTACATTCTTCCCACTTGCTTTTAGTTTTTCCGTATAGTTTGGCCACTGATGTTTTCTGGTGGGTGTTTTATTTTGTTTCAAAAGAAAGGAATCCAGGTAGAGCTAGCTGAGATGCTGGATAATCCTTAGCTGTTGTTTACACAAAGGCTGTAAAAATCTGCCAGTTGTGGCAATCCACTGTTTTGGTTTTTTTTTTGTTTTTTTTTCAGCTTGAACATGAATGTNAGTTTAACAAACACAATCTGAAAAGGAGCTGAAGAAACAAATAAGACCTAAAGCTCACAATGTTCCACCGGTTAATTGGCCTCACCGTTAAAATTGACTGTGGAATGCAACAGAATCTCTGATTCTTGATGCTTTCAGGTTGGGTTTGGGGTGAGTTTTGGAAAGTTACTGTAGTTAAATGCAAGTGGCTGGGCTCAGAGCAGAGTTAGTTTTGTAACAAGCCCATGATCTGGTGGGGTTGATGATCCCTGATGGTGTGTTCTAGTGACAGCACAAGGTGAATTCCCACCTGGGCACCAACCTTAACAAAAGCTTATTTTCCAGGCTGAGTTCTTTCTAAGGTTTCCAGATTATTCTAAAAACCCAAGATGCTCAGTCCATTTGTTTTGTGTAGGTGTGCACATGAACAAAGGTGGAGCTTTTGTTGTGCTCTTTATAGTTGCTTTGGCTTTGTTCCTCTCAAGCCATGGGGTTCACAGCACCTGTATTGGTAGGGGGCAACTCTAGGGGAGTACTGAGAATTTCTTAGGAAATACAATTCTAAGTAATGCTCTGCTTGGCTCAACAGTTCTGCAAATTCAGTGTAATTCTGGGAAAAGTCTTGTGCNATTCAGCGTAATTCTGGGAAAAGTCTTGTGCTCACTGTCAGAGTTTTGGGAGTGCACATTTAATGAATCACAATGTACATTCTTCCCACTTGCTTTTAGTTTTTCCGTATAGTTTGGCCACTGATGTTTTCTGGTGGGTGTTTTATTTTGTTTCAAAAGAAAGGAATCCAGGTAGAGCTAGCTGAGATGCTGGATAATCCTTAGCTTTTTTTTACACAAAGGCTGTAAAAATCTGCCAGTTGTGGCAATCCACTGTTTTGGTTTTTTTTTTTGTTTTTTTTTCAGCTTGAACATGAATGTTTTTCCTGGGAAGGCTTTGGTCAGAGATGTTCTTCTGCCTGGCTGCTAATTGGACATGTTTCTCAGGAATTAGGAGGCATGTCCATTCCAGTCTCCTGGGCAATACTCAAGGAAGTTGGCTCATTTAAGGTGTCATGTTAGTGCTGTGAGTTCCTCTGCTTGCAGGGGGAGGAGGGAATGTCTTTCACTTTTAAGCTAAGCAAGAGCATCCCCTATAGCACAAGACAGACAATTAGCTTATAGGGACAGGGTCTTTTTCACTTTTCCATTTGCTGAATTCCTTCCCCCCCCCCGCCTCTCCTTTCAAGTGGAAGCTGATTTGTCTCTCTAGTCTGTGGCTCTTTAACTTTTTCAGTAAATTCTATCTTCTGTTCACAAAGCTCACCTTGAAAATCAATCAGTTTGATTTACCTCTCTGAGTGGACTGAGGAGGAGCTTCAGAGGTTTCTCCTTATCATGTTCATCATATTAAGAGATACACTTTCAGGATAACTGAATATTTAAACCAGTCTTGTTTAATCTCAAATCTGCTTAGAGCTACAAAAGAAACTGTAGCAATCAATTGTTACAGTAGTGTTAAAAAACTGCTATTTCTTGTCAATTCTGGTACTGCTCATTTTAACAGCTGTCAGAGCAAAGGTTGTCAGAAACATTCCAGTGTTTCTAGGGCCTGTCAGGAGGTGCAAAACAAATCTGAGGTCTGGCAAGAATTCTTCTTGTGTTTCTTGGTGAATGGAGTGACCATTTCTGGTTTCGAGATAGCTTTAATGGGAGGCTCATTTTGAGGTGTAAAAGTGGTGCTCATACGTATTGCACACAGTTTGCAAGTGAAACAGGAATTAATTTTGTTACAGGAATTTAGTTTTCTGTTTATATGTCTGGCATATACAGGACTGTAGGAACCATTTGGGTGCTTGTAGATCTGTGCTTTACATCACCATTGTGGTTAAAAATGGATAGAAGTGTGGATGTATTTAACTCCTCTTTAGTTCATTGAGTTGGGAACACAAAACCTTTGTCTCTGTCCCAGCTATTTCCATATTTGTAAAAAATCTGAGTACCTAAGGCTCATGCTCTCTCCAGCACTTGCAGGCTGTGTGCCCTGTCTGTTTTCTGTTCCTTCCAGTTCTGTAATGTTCCCTTGCTCCCTTCCCCCAGCCTCCCAGGACACTTAGCCTCTAGTGATGGTATTCTGGGAGTAATCTCATGTAGTTAAAAACTCCATTACCTCTAATTGGATTGCCAAAACACTCAGGCAAACAACACAGGGACTCCTCTTGCCTGCTGCCACTTGGGAGAGTTTGCCTTTTTGCATTTTATCCCCAAATACCTCAGAATTAATGTAATGCGGCATTGACCTTTCAATTCCTATCATCGTTTTGTTTCATTACTTAATAGCAGTAGAAATATTTATTAATAGCAATATTAGTGCAGAGTGCTGTACATGCTTTGTCATTACCAAGATGGTCTCTGCCCCTCTGAATTTGCAGTTTAAATAGATGTGTCAGGGAGGGAGGGGAGAAACAGATGCCCGGAGGGGATGTTCTCGCCCAGGATTAGAGAGCGGAGCAGGCGGAAGAAGGAATAGGATCCAGCCCTGCTGAATTCCTAACCTTGTGGCTCTTCCGCTGAGCCAGGCTCCTCTCCTGTCAACAGCACCCCTGAATGGCAGCGAATTAAGAGTGAAATATCTGCTTCAGCTACTGCTTCCCTGTCCAAATCACAGCAGCGATGTTAAATATAACTTTGTGGGTCTGGAGATCGCACGGATTTATTCCAGTTCTTGTAGTTTCAGGTTATTGGGAGTTGAGTGCTGGGGAGAGCTGTGTGCAGTCTGGAACAGCCAGAGATTGCAGGAGGGAGCAGTCATAGAATCAATATTTCAGAGGAATGGATTTGTATCAGACACAGGATGTCTAGGACACCTCAGGAATACGAGTTACCACTAAGCTGCACATAACAAGTGTTAGGTAATAGATTTTGTGCAGTGTTACACTTGCAGTATTATTCTGATGGGAAATAATGTTTTTATTTTGCCTTATGTGGAGCTATTTCTTTTAAAACATTGACCTCATCAGCTCAGGTCAAGTGAACTGTTCTTTATTATTGCCTTTTCCTGCAATATTGCTTCCTGTGCAAACAACTCCTGAGCGGCTGCTCCTGTTTTTCAGTCTGTTTCTTTTATAGCTTATGGAGCAATTATCCAAAATCCTGTTCCAAATGCAAAAAAGTCTGTCAAAATACCTTTTTTTAATCAGTTGTGCTCCTTCAAAGTTGCTTAGACATATGCCAGGTACTCTGAGGTAAGTGAGGTGCATGTCACACTGTGGTTTAGACTTCAACTATTCTGTAGCTCCCACAGGGGCTTTGCCACCCTGTTTGTGTGTCTGGGAACCTCTTCAGCCTTTCAGCCTTGCTTTGGCAGTTCTTACTGCTCTGGTTTAAATGGCTGGTTTGTTGGTTTTGGTGTAGTATGTTTTGGTGTGTGAGTTGTGGTGGTTTGGTGTGATTTTTTTAAGTGCTTTTAGTTTTAGCCTGAAGTTAAAAAAATAAATAAATCATTCAAGCCCTCCTTCACTGTTAGCTCAGCTGGTCTGTCTTCAGGCTGAAACTCTTCAGATGGAATTGATTTCTTGGAGATGTTTGCCAGTTTGAGTTCAATTGGCGTTTTGTTTTTAATCTTCGTTTGGCTCGTACTCTGCACATTTCTCTTTTACAGCTGGGTGGAATATTTCCCTTTTTACAACACTTGGTAGTTTAGAATCACAGCAAAATCACAACACTTAACTTCCAAGAGGAGCTAGCATGTTTAGGTGTATCCTTTTGGAATAGATGTTTGGAGAACATACATGTAAAGGTAAATGTTCCAGTGGCACTGAGCATTATGTGGGTCTATTTGCTGAATTCCTTGTGTTGCCCTCACAGCTTTGGTTGCTGTGTCCCAGCTGAGTCAGGCTGGGCTGGGCATCAGTGCCATGAAACACAGTCCCACTGCAGAGCAACCCCAAGTGCCCCAGTCAGAGGGGACAGTGCTCACCAGCAGGTCTCTGGATGAAGTGCTGAGGAACCAGCACTCCTGCCCAGCAGCTTCCCTGAGTGGAGATTCATGGGGGGGTGTGTAGCCCTGTGACAAGTGGGGATTCTGCAGTTGCTAAGCACCATTTCCTGATTGCTAGTAAGAGTATATGTTGTGTATTGCTTTAGCTTTGGATTTTTGTCATCAATAACAGTGTCTTTTTTTTAACAATGAGCACTGCATTGATCTGCTGAGAAGGGTCCTATTTCTGAACAGAAAAAAAAGGAAAAACAAGCTGTGGCTGCAGGATCTTCACTGCCTTTGACAATACATGGGTACAGAATTCAAATATATGAACTGAGGGGCACCAAAAATGCTGGATGATAGAATTCAGGTTAGGACTAACCTGCTGGATTTAAAAAGCTGGATTCACAGTCCTGTAACCCACATACTGTTCACTCAAATCTCATAGGTTTATATACAGAGACTGCAGCTTCCCAGTGGCACGTTGGAGAATGATTAGCAGTAGTTAATACGTTTGTCCTCCTAAATCTCTAGCCCTCTGTTTAAATAAAGATGTTTTGTTAAGAGTCAAGCACATACATGCAGAACTGTGCTTTAAGTTTTTGAACTCTGGTTTTGAAGTGGATGCCAGATAAACTTTATTTAAGTGATCTGTCATTGGAATGCTTCCTGTGCACTCCAGCCCACGGACTGAAGTCTAAAGCATTAATTGGGTTCTGGCCTTACTAAGTAATTACTGTTATATCAAAGTCCATAAACATTCAGCTCATTGTGTCAACTTATTGATTTTTTTTTTCCTGATGTAGGTAAAACATATTTCTGGATAAAAAAGGACAAAAGTAAATGGTAGTATTTGTTATTTCTCCTTCCCTCATATACATAATGGTGGCCTTCGAAAAGGAGACTGGATTTTGAAAATGCAGTTCTACATCTCCCTGTATCTCTCTGCAGGATTTCTGTTTGGAAATTCTGTTTCCTTAGGAAAGATGCTGTAGTTGAAATTAAGCTGTTTGGTGGACAGACATAATCAGAACTGCTTGACCTGAATCTGTTTTATGGTTGGGCTCTCTTATACTGCTTTGTTAAAATAAATATTTGTTCATTTGCTTTAAGGCTCCTTTACATAGCTAAGGCAGCACATGTTTATATACACATATTAGTATAAATACAAATTAGCCCATAAGTTTGCACAGCTGTAATGACTGGAATTTAGTAAATGAAATAGTGCCAGCAGTGTTAATTGTACAGTCCAACCAATGTACTTGTTGAAGTGGCTGTAGCCAGCAGAGAAGCAGATCTAAGCTTTGGCTGTCACTTTTTGGAATGGTGTTGTTCTTAGGGTTTGGGGGGTTTTGGTGTTTTATTTTGGGTGCGTTTGTTTTTTTTTTGGAGGGGAGGGGGTTTAGTGTCCTTTTAGATTTGACTATCATCAGCTCTCAGATCTCTGTCCATGCAGCATGTTTTTTTGGCCCCATGAAAAGGCTTGTAGGGAGAAGGCTGCTGGAAGGGTTCAGCCAGGTTGTCATCTGCCTCCTTGCCTGTGTGGGAGCAGCCACTGGGTCAGAGCAGCAGGATCGAGGCTTCAGGCCTGAATGTAGGATGCCCAAATTCCATCCTAAGCAACAGCCAGACCTGCCTCTATGACAGCACAAAGACACTTTGTAGAGTTTTCTAAGGAAAATGCCATTTAAATCAGCCTGAGATGCCCCCGTTTCTGAGTCTTACAGCTCTGAATATATCATTGCTTGAGGAGGTGTTACTGTGAGCAATAAGGAGAGATCTGACTGAAAGAAAGAAGGTGACTGAGAGGAGAGTCCAAAAAAACAGCTGGCAGGGAAATAAAGAATAATAAAAAATTTCTCAATCATTGTTTGTTTTGGAAAGATCATGCTTTAAGCACATGGAAATACTTTACACATTTGAGAAGTGCTGACTTCCTACATGCCTTGTGAAGGAACAGCAAATCATTCATATAATGTAAACACATTTATAGATTGTTCCAATATAACCTTTTTCAGTGCTGCTGTTCTTTTTAACAAGATACAACTCAGTGCATATATGCTCTTTTGATGCTATACTTTGGTCAAGGCTTGCAGACATAATAAGTGTTAAATGAGCGGTGCAAAGTTATTGAACCACAGTTTTAATGCAAAAAGATGTTAAATAGTGCTGCTTGATGCACTGTTTAAAAGTAAACATACCAGAAAGAAGTGCTGGGGTGAAAGAGAAAGAAATAGCTTGTCCAAAAGTGTGGGTATAAGAGGTCTCATTATGTCTTGGTAGAGATGATAATAAAAAATGTGAGCACACAAAGTTCCTCTGTGAGGGTGGAATTTTAAGTCAGGAAAGAAAAATGAGTAAAATAAGAAGCTCTGGCACCAAAATTGCGGTGGGTACTTGTGGAATTGTGTGATCACAGTGCTGGGCTGGGGTCTTGAGAGGTCATGGGGTCCTTGTGCCCACTGTGAGGCAGAGTCAGGGGCACTTCATAACAGGTACCTGTCTGACCTGTTCTTGAAGACCTCCCGAGATGGAGTCTCTGCAGTCGCCCTGGCAGCACTGAATGCCCTTGCTTTTACATTTTAGGGGAAATTCAGGAAGTGTATGTTTCCCTGACCAGATCAAAGTTTATTTTCTGCCTATGTAGATGTCAAAAGCAGGTTGTTCTCTGACTCTTTATAGGAAATCCCTATCTACTTGAAAGTGACTATGTGAAGTAGGCTTCACAGAACTAAGGATTTTAAAATTTAAATTGAAAGTAATTGTTCAGATGCCTTAATTGTCATTTAATAATCAAAACATTGATTTTTTTTTTCTGTAGATGGTTGGTAGACTGTCTCTGCTCTACTGAGTGGATATGAAATTACATTCATTAGCTAAGAGGACTTTTTAGAAAGGAAAATTCTTTTAAATGCAGCAGTAAAACATTTAAAGAATTGTAGTAAGATCAATGAAGGATTTGAAGCAGTTTAAGGCAACTAAAGCAGTAAATTTGCATCTGTGCAGAGAAGAATTATGTGACCTCTGCAATGATCCTTTCTTTCTTAGCAGTCACCTGCATTTGGGAGAACATTACATATTTTCTTCTAATCCTACTGTTGCTGCTGATCAAAGCAGTTCTGTGTCATTCCTTCATCTTCTCTGTTGTTTACCTGGAGGAGCACTGGTGACCTGGAGTAGCAGAGCTGGGATAATGGATTCCTCTGAGTCAGAGGCCAGTTGAGCTGTGTCTGTTTGTCTTGCTTTGAGAGCAAGACAGGCATGTGTGTGGAGGCTTATCTCCCAGACTAGTTTTATTCCTCGTTATTCCATTTCTCAATGAACTGGAGTCTGTTTGCTGATGTCAAGTACAGTGATCTCACAGCACAGATAAAGGTCTCCCACATGTGTTTTGTTCCATGCCTGTTCTCAGGGCCACCTTCAGACAAATTTTGGGTAAGCACAGCCTACATCTGGCTTTTCTGAAGTTCTTGCCAGACTTCAGAAGTCATGCAAGGAGAGCCAAGAGGAGGACAAGGGGATGGTCATAGTGGGGGGTGGCTGCTGGAAGAAATGTGACAGGGAAATCAGTAACAAGTGCTGGCAGCAGCAGTGGTGCCATGGTGGAGCAATGGGATCAGGGCTGGTGGGGATGGGGCAGCTGGGAGATGGATGGAGGAGGAGGTGGGGACTTGGATGTGAGGTGCTTTGGAGAGAACATGAGGGGATGTGGGGCAATTGCTCTGAGGGGGTGAGTTTAGGACAGAATTGGCAAGAAGGTGGGAGTGAGTGGGATGAGATTCTAGGGAGTAGTGTAGGGCTGAGGGGTTACTGCATGAGGTTAGGAATTAAAGGGGAGATATGAGACAGAAAGATTTAAGGAATGGATGGTTTTGGTACTCATCTGTCTGGATCAGTTTCCTGTGTAAGAACTCTGAACTCCTACAGCAGCAATGGTTTAAAGTGTGACACCTCCACACCTTGTTGACCAAGTGTTCTGGCTGTAGGCAGGGGTATACATTTAGGACTCATGTTTCCCACAGCAGCTTCTGTTTTGTGTTACTCTCTGTTCCAAGGTACACCAGCCTTACTAATACATTAATTCCCCGCAAAGAAAGAGTCGTCAGCATGTTGGTTGATGCTGTGCTGCGTGTGCATGTACCACCTTTCTGCACCTCAACTCCTGCCTAAGTGAACACAGCAAAAAAATGAATTCTTGCTGTGGGGCCTCAGAGGAGTCAATTGTTGAGCTTTAAAACAGCACATTTGTAAATTAAAAATGCATTTAAAAATGAAGTTGTATTTCAAATGAGCTGTTGTGGGCCCTGGTTTTCAGTAGTCATTATTACCATCCAAGGTGCACTTGTATCCTGCTGGGGTATTTGCAGCAAGAGGTATTTGGATCAAAGAGACAATCTCCTGTACCAAGGAGACTTCAAAAGTAGATTTCCTCAAAAATGTTTGTTCAGGTGCAGAGGGTGGGAGAAAGGAATATTGTTTTAGGCGATTGGCATTGTACATCAAAAGGTAAATGTCCCTGTATTTATACCTAGTGTGAACAAAGAGTGTCAGTCAAGGTGTCTCTGGAAAGGAATATTGACAGCATTGGCTACTAATGAAAGAGAAATTATCCTCATGAAGAAGTGCCTTGGTCTCTGAAAGTTTGGCTTGTCCTTATTGCTCTGAAATGTTCTGTATTTGTTGAGGTTTTTATTTTAAAGGAGAAAACCCCTGATAATGGAGTATATCAAAGTGGATAATTGACTAGCTTAGTTTGTTGTTTTGATTTCCCTGAACATAGTTGCTACATGGGTAATTCCTGTATTTTGGGGGAATGTGAGGCTCAGGTATAGTTNAAATGAAACGATGGTTTTGTGTAAGAATAATGGTTCTTGTATTACTCTGGGCCAGTGGAGGAGATCCTGCAGGAGACAGATGGCACAATTAAAGGTGGTGCTTGTGGAGTTGGAAGACAGTGGAAAGGTAAGTGGTTTTGGTAGGAGGAACAAGTTGAAAGTGAGGGCTGTGCACAGGAGGAAAGCAGCATATATTTTTAGGTCTGAGGTCCATTCTCCTGTTTCATCTCTTGAAGGAGAGGCATAAATAAATAGAGCATTACTCTCTTTTCCAAATCATAGAGGGAGAATCATGGAAACACGATCATCCACAAGTTGGTCAGAGGCAGCCCTCCAGTAACCAGGAGCTACTGGGATGGGCTGGGCTGTGGGGATGTGCTGACAGATCCAAAGGGGATGGATGTAGGCACCTGATCCCTGCCATCCTTAGACACTCCTTGGCACTGGGGCTTGCAGCTGCCTGTGTTTGGGTACCTGTGGGCATGTGTACATGGGTAGCATTTAAAAAGAAAAAAGCCACATAGATCACATGTGTCCTAGACTCTACATAAGTATGGCCAGCTTGCAATGATTCCCTATGATAGGGCAAGCAAAGTTTGAATAATAGATTAGTAAGTTTTTGAAGAATTTTCTGCCTTTGCAAAAGGGTGGCACTGTCTTGGCCATGCCTCCATCCTGAGGGTTCCCCTTTGTGGTTGTTTACTAGAAAACATGACTAGGGTTTTGTTTTTATGTGGTAGGGGAGAGGAAAAGGGCTTGGCTTGAGGGTGATGGAAGGATACAGAGGGGATTGCAGTGGGAGCTTGGTCCTTGTTTTGTCTTCACCCATTCAGTTTCACTTACACACCTTAATCTCCTGCTTCGTGGGATGATGCCACACTGAATTCCCATTTAAGTAGAATCTGAAGCCTAGATAGGATTAGGCCAGGAGTTTATTTTGTATTAGGCACTTCTAAAATCTGTTTGGAATAGGAGATAAAAAAACCCACACAAAAACAACCCTTAAGTTGCAGTTTATACTAAAGCTTAATGTTGCATCTCTTTAGCAATAGTGTTGTGTACAGCATTTGCTTTGTGCTAATTTGCTGGTTAGTTAAGTGAATTTGAAATACAAAATTAAACAGGTGTGTCACTTTTAAAGTAATAGAAATACTCTTAAGGGGTGTTCTACCCATTTAGCTGTTGGTTGCTTTTAAACTGTGTGTAACCAACTTCAGCTGTAGCTGAGGTGCCAGGTATAACTTTGGCATTAAGTCTCTCTATCACCTAATTGAAAAAACTTTGGATTTATATTTTTGCAAAGGACTGTGAAAAAAATACTGGTGATATCAGAGTTGTTTTGTTTGTCATGGAGACCTAAGTATAAATGTAGCTGCACTTTAATTTTTGTTTAGTGTATTTATGAAGAGGCAAAATACATAGCAAATTCAGAATGTTGAATTTCTTCTGTAAGAAGAACCCCTGCCTTTAGAATTAGGGATACTTTGTCTTTGTTGTTAAATACAGCACTATTATGACCACAGTGGTTCACCCTCTATGATCTTGAGCCCATCTCTGCTCCGTCTCACTGGTAGCCTCAGGCTTAGAGGTGAATGAGTGGGATGTGCTGGAGGTGGGAGAGTTGGACCCACAGGTGGGAAGTGAATTTGGACAGTAAAAACCACTGCTGCATATTCTGTTTGGGGAAACCTCTGCCTGCAGCTCTGGAGCTGTGAAAGTGCAGTCTGGACCTGGGAAAGGTGGGAGGAGAGCGTGTGTTTTCCAGTTTTTGCTGTTGTGCATTCTGTTGCTTTAGATTTTGCCAACATAAAAGGAGGAGCAGGAAAGCTGAGGGATGGCCTGCTAAGGCTTTTAGGAAGGGGAGAGAGAACCCCTACCTGACATTGCCTGTGGGTGACAGGGGGAGACACACACAGCAGGTCTTTATTTTTGCCCTGGGAGGTATGTGTGTGTGCATTGTCAATTGTCCATGACAGCTGACGTTGGGAGGGGGCAGCTTTTGAGGGGAATCCAGAGATTTGGATCAGGGAATATATGCTTAAATCAAAGTGCTTCAATTCTGGTTAATGCCAAGTGACTAAAGCTAGTTTGAACATGATTTTTGGATTAGAGTATCAATGCAGCTTTGGTTGGGTGTTTTTTTGTTTTGGTTTCCCAACCTTCCCTAGGAGGGCACATTTTGCTGAAGGATCATTTGGAAAACCTGAAGGAATGTGAATGATAGGCTTACTGCTCTGATCACTTTGGAAGATTCATTGAATTTGTAAAATCTGCTCATTTCACAATTTTTTAATGCTTTTATATTATTTGATTAATGGAATCTTGAATCCTTTTTAATTATTTGCATAAGGTCACAAAAAGTATTAAGTTAAAGCCATGGAAAATAACTTTGAATTCTTACTGCTCTGAAATTTAATTAAAAACCTGCAAACTTTGTCATTCATCATTTTACCGTAGGAGTGTATTTCTTATGGAGACAATCTAATATCCTGCAGCAGCTTCATGACTTTACAAAAATAATTAATGGACCCTTTTAGGGCAATGTGTGTTGCTACAATATGGAATAATACTTCAGTGTTGTAAGTGAGTGGTGTGCTAGGAAACACTAATCCCTTGTGTTTAGTAACAGGAAGTATGAATATTACTTATTAATAATAATATAAAACACCTTTGCACACATGCTTCTTTTTTCCTTGGCATTTCTACCTTTTCACAAACAACAGCGAATTTTAATTGCAGAGAATTGGTGAGAAGCAAGAAGGATTTGTGTAATTGAGATGATCTGTTTATTTAAAAGTCTTCAGGAGTTGTAAAGAGATGGAACTTAGCTGTATGTGAGGGATGGCTGTTGTGCAATAATGCCCCTTCATTCCCCTTTCATAATAAATCTCTGCAGAGTATTCATCTAAAGGGCTGGATGCCAAAAAGAACAGGTTCGACTTGTCTGTGAGGATTTACACCACAGTAAAATGCACAACTGCTTTTGCAGAGGTCATTGTGAAGGTCAGGGAGCCAGTGTGCACTGCTGAATGGGAGCAGCCTGGAACAATGGTGTGAGAGGTTGGGCTGCCTGAAATCGGTGTTTAAAACCTCATCTGAAATGTAGCAATGGGCTGGAGTTCTGAAAACACACGAGTTCAAAGCGTGTAGGCTGTTTTGCAAGAAATAAATGGTCTCCTTTCCAGTAGTTTGTGTCTTGTACCCTCTGCTGAATGTAGCTCCAAGCTCAAAAAGCAAGAGTGTGCCCGAATCCTGACAATTAACATTGGAATAACCCGGTATGTCTAATATAAACACCCTCAAACCATTAATAATCGCCTCTGCCCAGTTTTAGAAAACATCTCATACTGGATTTAATTACCTGAAATTTGGCACACCTTTTTTTTTACAAATAAGGTCTGAGTTGGACCATGGGGTTGCTATGTCTTTAAATAAAAGATGATGATCGTTTCAAATGGCAACCAGCCATCGGTGGGGTTTAGTGCAGAGATTAATTAGTAAACTTTGGAATGCACTACAGCAAATGCAGCTGATTGGCAATAGCATGTGGAGCAGCAACTGGTGGAAAGCTGGTGCTGCTCAGCAGCAGAGGTATTTCCAAAAAGACTTAAGGGTGCTGTGATGTGCTGTGCTTTAAATGGCACTGTGCTGATTACATCAAACCACCAGTTCTCTGTTTATGCAGTTTTGTAAATGCACAGATTAAAAAAATCTGTCGTGCGTTTGGAAAGAAAGCAAGTTTTCTTGTGTCGTTTTGGTAAGAGAGCTGCACCCCATTAATAAAGTGATGCCACTGAAGTGGATGTGATCAGTTGCAGTGAACTACTTCTTAGAATTGTGGTCCACTTTTTAAAATGACACAGATTTTTGAGTATATGTGTCTGCCTGATTTATGATTGCTTACTGTCTTCCTTTTAAGGTTTTAAATGCATGATTAGAGAAACTTATAAACTTTCTCTGTAAATTGGCTTTCTAAGGATGCTTGATCTGTTTGGTATGAGTAATGGACCCCATTATGTAGAGTCCCTAGAGGGACTGTTTTCTCAATTTGTTTAGGCCATGGGATCGAGGCCCAGATAATAAAATTAAGATGATTTATGTAATAAATAACTACTCTTGAGAAATTACTTGGAAGCCAAATATACTTCTTNACTCCTGACCTGTTGTAACAGTCCACAGAAGGACAAGGAGCAGAGACTGGAGTTGTCAGGGTGTCTCTGGAGGCCTGTTTGTGCAAGCCTCTGCTTCCTAGACCGTGGTGTTTATTGCCACAGGTAATTGCAGAGGAGCGGATGGGCTCAGCTTACGCCATCAGGTTTAGGCTTGCTTGGCTTTGTTGGGCTGGACTTGTAGG
>VYZS01080301.1:16909-34951 GCA_013400695.1 Neodrepanis coruscans | reverse complement strand
AGTCTCTAAATAGTGAACTGGTCAATATCAAGTTCACTATTTAGTGAATAAATATTCAAATCACTATTTGAATATCAAGTATGAGACTTCAAACTGGTTGGAGCTCAGAGTCACCTACTCTGTTTTACCACTCCAAATCCCATCCACCTGCAACAGTCTCTGGGGATGCTGTGACTGTGTATCCATGTGGCACTGAGCAGGTGGCAGTGGGATCTCTGGCTCTTTTTCAGGAGGTCATCATGGTGTTGCCTCTGAACAAGATAAAATTCTCTCTGCTATACAGAAATAGGCACAAAGAACAAACACAATCTGTTCCACAAAGAGGTCAGTGAAAGGATTTATGCACCATTTAAGACTTAAAACTGAATGGGGATGCACACACCTTGTGCAACTTTTACAACAGAGGAAATGTCACCCTTTGTGTGGCGACTCTGCTTCTAAAGACCACTTCAGAAAAAAACAATCCAGCAGCCAACAGCCCAACTGGTGTGCACTGGGGTTACTTGGTTCTCCAACAGCTCTTCCCACCAACACATGAACAGGTAACAGGGTGTCAGACTGTTCTTGCTTGATGATCAAGGATCCACAGGGTTCATGTGACTCAGTGACTTTAGGCACCCAGTGCCACGAGTGAGACAACAGTAATGTGATACACACACCAAAGCCTGGTCAGCCACATGGGCTTCGTAAAAACCTGAGGTGCAATTAGTTTCTATTAAAAAGTATTTTGTCTCAGGAGTCCTGAAATGGATGCGACACAATAAAAAGCAACTGAAAAAAGAATGACAATGAGGAGTGGTGAGATGCTCTTTTCTGGGGAGCGTGGGCTGGTAATGTCCTTCTGGAAGGACCTCAGAGAGAGTGGTCACTTTTGATTACTACATAATGTGAGTAATTCTCTGGAAAGACCAGTCCTTCCCTCCTGAATCATAGCAAAGGGGGGGAAAAATAACACACTCCAAAAACAGAAAGCTGGACAGCCCTTGGATGCCGGGAGCCGCCCAAGATTCCTGTGCAAGGGCCACCACAGAGAAGCTGCATGGATTGAGGCCACTGGCACTGCCTGCTGCTCTGAGGTGACGGCTCCAGCTCTGGAGCCAAGATTGGAACACAACACACCTCCTGATGTGGGTACCCAGAGCTCTGTAGGTAGTGTGGCACAAACACCACACTGAACACCCCTTCCTCACCCAGAAGCCACGCTCTCCAGTCCTTCAACCCATGCCTTTACCCTGATCCATGAGGTACAGGTGGTTCCTTTGGAGGCTTTGCCTTCTCTGAGAAGTCTGTCTTCTGTGTAGTTCTTGGCCAGCCCATGGCATGAACATAAGCCATGGCAGCAGCACAGTACATCACTGGTGCCAAAAATGGGGTTATGCTTCAGTCCCAGGGCAGCTGCACTTCTAAAAATCTATGTGTGTCCAGAAGTTGAGAGGAATGATTGGGACAGATTCCTGGTGCAGTCAGGGCCATGGGCTTTGCTTATGATACTGGGCAAAAGGAGCAGCACTGTTGTTTGGGAAGGAAAGAGCCTGTTTTTCCCCAGGTCTTCCCTCTGGCCATACAACAGACTCAGCAGCAGTTCTGGAGGTTTCTGAATAACAACAGGAGGGTCCCAGAGAAACCTTGAACCCCTATTTCTTTACATAGACATATATGGTTACATTTAAACAAAAGAAATTTTTTTCTTCATGTTGATCTTCCACAAAACCAGTTTGGTTTCCATTACTATATATAGCACTGGGAATCTTGGTCTATTTTTTGTCCCTTTGCATCTGATTATTTTCAGTAGAGTTCAAACTTTTGATGATATGCAGATTTTAAGTAGAACATGACATCTACTCACACAGACTTCCATTAGTAATAAACCCACAATGGCCACAGATAACGTAGAAGAATTTTATTCATACTGTAATCCTGTCCCATCATCCACTGCAAATATTACAATTATCTTTAAAACATCACTGAATATCATTTTGTTCCACTTAAAGCACAGAAATCCTGGTGTTAAACGGTTACACTTCTCTTGAGATTGCTTATAACAGAAACATAATTCAAATGTATTTTCCATGAGCTATAAAGGTTTAAAGCAAAGAATCTGCAGTGTGTCTGTGTGCTCGAGTAACTTCTAAACAGTGAGGCTAATACTTGATGTTTGACAAGAGATGTGTCTTGCATATTATGTGAAACACTCACAATTTTTTTACCAACACAACAGAAATGCAATAGGTAAAAGAACAGACATAAGTGACTGGTAACCTTTAAAAAATATTTCTTTTTAAAATTGCACAAGAGAATACAAAAAACAGTGCAGCAAATAACCAAATGCATATACATTGATCTAGCAATGATATAGAAAGAGGGTCTGCCTATATAAATCTATGTGATAAAAACTGCAAGGTTGGAAATTGTGAATGGTCATATTTATGAACACGTGCAAGAAGCATAACATAATCATAATAAATAGCAGCAATGAATATACACTAGTAGAACCACTGAAATTATGCTGAAATAAATTAAGCACCTTTAAGTGATGAGAGGAGCGTGAAGCTGAAAAGCTTTTAGCTCAGTGAGAACCACTGCAGGCAGCTACTGGAATATTGGGCCCTTGGTGGGAGTCACCAGGAAAGTGTCAGGTTAGTATTTGTTAATTCCAAAGAAGAAAAGACACTGTGTGCTAGTAGAAGTCAATTCAGCCACTTATCCTCTAAGTTTCAAAAAGGAGATTGCTGCCATATTTCACTGCATAACCTTTGGCATGTCAAAGGTACAGAAAGTTTCTATGTACTTAGAAGAATGTTATTGTAAAAAAGAAATGGAGTTTTGCCCCAAGTGAAGAGCAAGGCAGTGCTGTTTAGGGTGGCTGAGATGCAGAGCTTTGCTGCTGCTGGAAACAACTTTACCTGCAAAGGAAAAGCTTTGCAAAGCATAATCCAAATGATGCCATCCTTGAGGGCTGTGCAGATCCCCATCCTTGAGGGATCTGCAAAAAGCTCCATCCAGGAGGAGCCCCATGACTAGGCAGGACAGCAGTGACTGCCAGTGAGGCTGCAGGACCCTGAGGGGACCTGGGCTCAACCATCTTGGTGCTCTTTGTTACACAATACCTGTCTTTTGGAGGAGAGGCAGCATTTTGAAGCACTTATTTGGCTTTCAGAAAATCTTAAAAAATTCTAAAATTTAGTCACATACTAAAAGGAAGGCATTTGAATTTAATTAAGTGGACCTTATTAAAAACAAGCTGCTGTATTTGTCCCTGAGGTGCACCTGGCACCATGTCTTCAGCATTTCATACAATGTTCAGAGAAATGGCTGAGGACACTCTGCTGAGTTTTGAAATCCACTTAATTCAGCAGAGAAGTTCCCATTGAATTTGTAAGGGTTCTAATGCAAACCCTCATTTAAAAATAGCTGAGGACAAATAACTCAGGTCCTAAAGGCTCCATTTGAATTCTTAGAAAACATTGTCCCTTGACCTCTTCACCCAGAAGACTGGAGCAGGATATGCCTGAGCATATCCTACAAAGCAGACCCAAAAGAGTTTGTGACACAGAGGAATATGGCCCCTATATCTAAGCCACAAACAAAATCACTCAAAAGCTCTATTTGTCCCTGGCTTGCTGGAATGATCAAAACTTTCCTCCGACCTTCTCCCTTAAACTACATGACTGCCACTCATTCTGTGGGATTTCAGAACCCTCCAGTCCATAACCAGTAAAAACTCTTTGAGTGAGTGACAGGCAGAGAAATATCACAGAATCACAGACTGGTTTGGGCTGGAAGGGACCTGAAAGACCATCTAGTTCCAACACCCTGCCAGGGGCAGGGACACCTTTCACATCACTTGATCAAAGCTTAACAAAAGTGAATAAGACCAACTTTAAAGATAACAAAGAAAACAGAAATTCATATGTATTTTATACAGTTAAAACCACTGTTTTAAGCTGTATGATCCAACAATAGGTAAAAATCTTGCCTTCAAGCCAAGAGCCAAAAAGAGCCCCAATTTTTCCCAAAGCTAGTCTTATCCTACCAGCTATCTTCCCTCTTCCATGATACATGAGATTTGAACTGACATCCAATACATGACACAAACAGAAAAAATACACATAAAATGCACACTTCTTTTTTTTTTTTTTTTTTTCTTCATAAAGCTATGGAGCTGCACAGAGCAAATTTAAGTGCACAAGGTCACACAAAGGCAGCTTTCCAGAGGAATCATTTTAGACAGTGAGCGAAATGAAGCTGTTGTATCTCTGAATGTTCCTCTTGAGGATTTCGGAACACGGGCCGAGCACTCGTTCGAAGCGGGGCCGGTCCAGCTTTACACATTTCAGGGGTCCTCGTGCCACCACCGTGGCAGCCCGGGGCCTATTGAGCAGCAGTGCTATCTCACCTGGAAACAGGGACAAAAATGTCACACCCCCTGTGCCTCTGTTTTTGGAGGGCACATACTCCAGCCACCATCCGGTTGCTTTGCTTGTAGAACATCTCCCTTTATATATCTCTTGATAGACACTTTACATAATTCTGTTGACAGTACAAATGCATTACACATGCATAATGCATGCGTGTAAAATGCCTTTGAAAACAAATGCTTTCAGACTGTTTTGCTGATTCTGGATCTGTCTCCTGTCAGCTACACTGGTGTAAACCAAGGAATGGATTCAGCTTCCCTGAAATCTCTCAGCATCGCTGAAAGCAGCGGCTGACCTGCACATAACCTCTCGCATGTGAGAGCAGAACACTAATTAAGACAATGACTACTTGATCCAGACATGCCTGTCTTTCTGAACCATAGGAGCTGTTTTCTTACCAAAATAATCTGATGGACCAAGTCTCCCAACTTCGACGTACTCCTCGTTGTCAGACCTGCGCTGCAGGACGGACGCTGTGCCCTGGGAAGAGAAGTGCAGAGGGTCAGCTGGCTTTGCTCAAACTTTTCTGCTTTAAAAAGTACCCAGTCCTGAGCATTTCCTTTTGCATGTTCTTTCTTTAGTTCTTCTATGGGAGAGATGACAATTTCAGTCAATTCCTGAGATATGAATGAAAGGAATTAAAGGATTTTAAAAAAACCCATCAGTACAGCAAATGATTTCTCTTGTTATGAGTTGTTGTAGACATATTCAGCTCATAAAGAGAAGAGGAACAGGACAGAACACAGGAACTCCTGTTTAACTAAAGCACATCATGCTGTGCAAATGTATGCTTTGATACAATTTAAAAACATGTTCTGAGTGGATGAAGAGCAAGAGACACAAAAAAGATCTATATTAAAAGGAGTAAAAAGAAATTTTCCTCGTCGCAGTCCTGGGTCGTGATTTTGTAATACAGCAACTAGAGTTTATTCCTCACCTGATCTATTGCTGAAATGGATGGTAAAGAGAGTTTTAAATGATTGTTGCAAGGGTGTTTTTTTTTTTTCCAGTGGCTTTGCCCGCTTGTGGCCTGTAGTGATCTGGACACCTGTGAATCAGTCACTGGAGAGATGGAATGTGTCTTGTCTCCACTGCCTTTAATAACTGCTGTACCTGACACATGCTAATACATGTCAAAACTCTGTTACAGTATATTTAAACCTTCAAAGAGGTTTTACATACAGAAATATTCTGACCTGGAGGAAATCTTAAATTATTGTAGCATAAAGGTTTTGTAGAGGAGCGGAGAAGGTATCTGCTTTTCTGGAAAAAAATTACAGTAATATATGAGTCTTCTAAATCTTCTGAGTCCAAAAGCATAGGGAAAAGCAAAACGTTAACATGTTTTGATTTTAACTGAAAAAAACCCCACCTTCCTCCAGTGCAGAGCATTCAGTGCAAATTCACTTCCACCAAAAGAAACTTCTGCACATCCAGGTGTGGTGGCAGATTGAGAAACACCTCAAAACACTTTGGCTTCAGAGCAGCAAAAGGTGCTCAGCACCCTGCAGAACCACCCCTTCACTTCTGCACTGTGTTTAAATACACTCTATAGTATCCCAAACATTGTCAAGGTTACTACAGGTCTGCCTTTTGCCCAGGAATAACCAAGAGCTGTAGAATATTCATCATTACATAGCAAACTATTGTAATTTGCTTCCTTCAGAACAAGCCCATCTAAGCTGCTGTATTGCATCATGTCCTATTTCATAACAGAGTTATTTTTGAGTCCATATACTTTATAAATTGCTGGGCACTGTAGGTTAACTTATGTACTATATGAATGAAGAGGTAAATCTTATTTCTTGTGTCAAGTTTCCAGCAAAAAGTCCTTATCCTTGATACAACTAAACTGTTCCACCAAAGCTGCGGTTTCCCCAGATCTTCCAGTAAATCTGCAAGGGCATACAAAAGCAAAGACAGTGTGATGAGCATTGTTATTCACACTCACTGCAGCTTCCAGAACAGACACACTTTCACAGGCAGCATTCTTGGAAATACCTCACACAGGGAATAATGGATGTATCAACCTCTCTCTTGCCAAACTTCAGATCAGGTGCAGCTCACTAAACTGATCTGTTCTCATCGCCTGTGCAGTGTAGATGGATTCAGCTTCAGAATCGCTTCCAGCCCCTGTTGTCCTCTCCATCCCCATCTGGAGCCTGGCAAAAACCTAACCCCTTTACCCAAATAGATGTCTGCAATCCTTGTCTACAGTCTCTCTCCCAAATCATTTTTTTTTAATCTTTTATTACAGATATTTTATTACATAAAGCCAAAAAAGGCCCCTGAAGGAATCACACTGACTGCCCAGGTCAAATGAAGAAAGGTCTCAATTCCCCACTGCTCACCTTGAGCACAGTGCTGTAAAGGTAATCACAATATCAAGCAATATTGCTTTCATCTCCCAGAGTGTCAGCTTTTATTGTGGCTAATATTTTTCTGACAGGGTACATATGATATAGGACTCCAATAAGTCAGTTTTCTGAAGCAATTTCTTCCACTGTTCCACTACAGTCGGCCTTTTTAATCCAAGAAACACCATGATATCTGTTGGAGAAGGACAGATGTGTCTGGCCTCTACAATAAACACTTGGCTTGGCAGGGTAAAGCAATGCATATTCCAGATACATATTTTTCCACTCTTGTTTTAACAGTCACAGAGGCTTTTCCCGTTGCCCAGTGAGAATAGGTCTATCATGGAGCAAAACAAGTTTCCTGAAACCCTGACAGTGAGCACCCAGATGTCAGCTCTGATTACACTGCTCGGCCTCTCGTTGCACCAGTCACCAGTTGCACAAGTACATCCTGAAGCATTGTCAGAGTGACCTCCACGGGAAGACTGTCCACCCCGTGAAACAAAGAAGATGTATTTATAATTGTCTGTCTGTATCACCTTCACTTTGTGTGTCTTATCTCTGGAATCAACACTACTCTGACTGTATTAGAGGAAAAGTCCAATTGCAGATGATCGGTGTATCTGGGGCAAAAATAATACAGAAATTAAATAAAACAGAATAAAATAAAATACATAACCAATTCTTTATTACCTATATGTTTAATGAAGTTGTATACCAAATGAATCCAGTGTTGACCCCTACCCTTGCCCTCATCACAGATTTCACGGTTGTATTTCATTTTACTTCACTTGTCAAGTCTTTTTGATGAAATTTTTGAGCTTTCTATCCTTCTTGTGCTTTAGCATACCCCACCTGCTAGAAATGATAGGACTGAACAAATCCCTTGAGCCCAGTCCTGGGAGGTACAGGCATTATCTAGCAAGGATTCAGGGGCTTATCACTCTCATTCCCAAATGCATTTGGTCTTGATGGGAAAGATTTCTCCTTAAATGACACACAAAACTTGGCAAGATCAATCTCTGTAACAAACTGCACAATCCTAGATTTACAGGATCAGGCTGTTTAGTGCTGCCCAGTTTAAAATACTGCCTTGTACACTGAGAGCCATTTCTGCCTCCTACATCACCAAGCAAACCCTACAGACCATGGGCTCAAAGACTGCTAAGAAGTTTGACACCATTTAATAAATCAGGCCTTTGTGATGATATTAAACTGAAGGCAGACAGGCATGTCCTTCTGCTAGCAGACACTTGGGAGTGAAATTATGACCTTTGGGGAATCCAGGAATATTCCCTTTCAGTCACTGGGGAGTGCCTGTATTCCCAGGAACCGATATCATTAACCTTCTCTCCTCTCCTCCAAGCAAATCTGGGCATCTTATTGCAAAAACAACAAGAGTAGGAGTTCCCAAAGCAATGTGCCATCACCACCTCTATACCATCCTCACCCCACACACCTGCCTGCTCCCTCTGTCCCTGCCCTGGCGCAGTGCTGGGACTGTTTATTTGACTCCTTCAAATGCACCAGCAGTTTGGTTTGTACAAATTTATGGCTTAGATATGGCACCATAATTTAAGATATAAAAAATAAATGAAGGTTTATAATCCATGAGCTCCCATTGTCTCCAAAGTAATGAGATTTTGATAGATGTTTCACTTGTAAACTCTGGGACCCTATGGGTGGATGAGTGAGACATCCTACAATATAAAGACAGTGGCCCATCTGGATCAACACTGAGATTCCCAGGCCTTATCCTGCAGGTACTTACAAGCACTAATTGCTTTAGGAGCCCTGTTTTTATACTTAAGTGTGAATCCTATAGCCAGCAGTTGGCCCAAGTAGCCTGGCTACAAAAGGCAAGTATGATTCATGATGCTAAAAACTGAAATCCTGTATTTTTTTTCCTCTATTCCAGCTCAGTGGATTAGATGGGATCACTCCTAGGCAGCACAAGGCAAATGTGGTAGACAGTGATGTGTCTGTGTTACCCCTGGGTGGGACAGGCTGTGCAAAATTGACTTCACCAGGGGCAGGGGGTAGGATGGGAAACCCAGCACTGTTTTAAAAACTTTTTGGTTTAAAAGTCAGTCATGTTGATCATTTGGTTTTGCTCGTCTAAGCATGCATTTTAAATACATAGCAATCAGTAAAAAATCTAATTAGGCTCCATCTCTGATAAAGGATAATTATTTAAAAAGAGAAATTATTAAAATTATAAGAAAATAATTTTAATTTTAATAAGCAGGAAGTTACTACTTCTACTTCCATTTTTATTTCATACATTTTTTTACTTACTGCTTTTTTTTAAAAAAAGCACAGAAGACAGTTTTTTTCCCCATGGCCTCAAAATGTTACATTTTTATCCTAGTTTTGCGCTTAGAAAGTTTTTCTAGCCTATTTTATTTTCCTCTTCACCACCCACTACAAAGAGCAGTGCAGTCTATGGAATTAGAGATGGAAAGGTCAGGCTGATCCATCTGCGATTGCCATTAACTCCATCAATTGCAGCTATGAACATACCTTTGCTCTTTCTCACTTTGTTAATCTGCACACTCCATAATTCACACATTCAAAAGATAAGTTTCCCCTCACTCCACAGTGACACAAACTCTCATTATATGTCGCTATTAAATCTTTGCAAAGTTACTACAAAAGGCGAAGGAAGGGGCTGTGCAGTGGAACAAAACGTTCCTGTTCACATGGCGAAGCAGAGGGACTGGATGGGAGCTACAGGAGATCTGAAATGAATTAAAAGATCTGTCACACAGTATGATTCTGGGAGTATTTTATTGAATTGCAGGCAAGACAAGGTTTGTGGAAGTAATATATTTTATTAGACCAACAAGCACAGCTAGGAAAGGGAGAAGAGCTGTTGGGCACACGTCTTTCTTCAGGTTACCTATTTCTCCAGGTCAAACAAACACTGTCTGGGCCATGTTCTTACACTGTAATAGCTATAACCATAGTAAGTTGCACCTTATTTAATCATATCTGCCTGCTTACTGGTTCATGCATGCAACAGATCACTCACAGAGCATCACCAAATCATTACCTTAAATTAAGGAGAGTCAAAAGCTACAGCTCCCAATGTTACAAAGTTCCTGGAAATCACTACAGGTTGGAACTAGATGAGCTTTAAGGTCACTTCCAACCCAAACCACTGTATGATTCCATGAAATAGTGATTGCCTGGTCAATCTGGGATACCTGTTTCACTCTCCACTATAAAAAAAAAAGTAATTAAAATCAGTTCAGTTGCCTGATGTGAGACCTCAAACAACTTTGGTCCAGTTTGGCAAACTTTCCTTTCATGGCTGCTGCTCATGATGAGCCTGTAGCAGTGGGTGGGTGCAGGCTGCATGTACAGCCCTTGGGTTTGCACTGACTGAAAAAGTGGTGGCTGTTTGCTTTGCTTATCTCCAGCAAGTGGGTTCTTTTCTGCACCCATTAGGCCTCACTACAAATGCAGTGCAAAGCAATGCCCAAGCTAATGAGCTACTGAGAGCTTTACAGAACAAACAAGCGGGGTTTTACATATTCAGCTTTTTAAACGTGGTTGTGACTCAGTAAAGTTGGAGTTGCACAGATTTCAGGGGATTTTCAGAAAGCCAGCACCTCGGGAATATGGTTAGGATTAATAATGCAAGGTCAGATGAGCTCGAAAGGCAACATCAGAGTAACGAGGTGTGCACCCTGATACCCACCCAGCTTCCTTTGGAGAGCAGTGCTGCCAAAGGCACCTTTACACTGCAACAACTGCGGCATCAATGTAACATTAATGCATCGTAAACTTATTGGCCCTAATTCTCAACAACACTAATGCACATCAAATCCTAGCAAAGCACCTGTCACTGCCCAGCTGGCACAAGTCCTACACATCAGCTCTACAGCCATGACTGATATCGCACAACCTGCAGTTTGCTCTGTGGACCTGCTATATCACACCTGCGTCACACTACCCCTGTGTATGCCTAAACTTCCAGCCCTTTGCTATTTAGACAGGTTTTATATTAGTTTAGGAGTAACACCCAGACGTGAGAGAGAGGAACAAAGCTGTCTAGAGCAGTCACCAAAATAGCCACAAACATTAAGGTACTTTTAAAAAAGACAATCAATCATAAGCCAAGTGTAGCTTAAAACAGCAGCCACAGGGCATTTCCTAGGGATATATGGGAGGCCAGGGTTAAGGCCCAGACATGACTACACCCAGCCTATCATTAATCACCAGGAAATGCCTTTGTCTTGATGGTTCAGTATTTAAAATCATAGATGTCTGACATGGGAAGACCTTTTCAGTCGTTTTGTTCATCCTCCTTTTGCAGTACCTCAGACAATCTTCCCCTTCAGTGTTTCTTTGATACAGTCTACATTAAACCTGTGTTATACCTATGTATTCCCTTGCAGTAAAAGAATTGTTGTTATTAGATGGAAGAAATCAAGATTCAGGCAGAGGGAGACCAGTAAACGTAGTGAAAAGCCAAAAGAAGTGGAATACACAGCACCAATTGCAATTTGCTTCATGCACGGAGACCTCTGCAATACTGAGGTGAAATAAGGTGGGTTTTGCACAAAGAATAAAAGATTGGGATTTTTTTTGTTAAGCCTTTTCTGTTGAAAGGCTTTTCAGAAGCAAAACTTTATGTTTTATAGTATTTTGACATCAAAATGTTGCCCATGAGCCACAGCAGCAGAGCTAAAATCAAGCGAGATCACACAGGTGTCCAGTAGAGGCGTATCCATGTGTTGGGGAACTCAAGACTTCATCATCATCATCCCCCATCATCAGATGGAGAGACACCACAGCCTCAGTGCCATGGTATTCACATGTTTTTTCTCTATACCACCAGCTGCCAGCTGGGACTGGGAAGCCTGGGAGTGAGGGGTTGGTGGCAGTGGGATAAGGATACCAGCTCTGAGCCTGGGGTGTGATCCTCCTTGGATAGTTGTCCTGGCTCCATGCCTAGAAAGCTGGGAAGCAGTTGCACCACAGCCTTTGGGGTTCCTCTACATTTTTATCTTTACTCTCTTCTGGGATTTTAGTCGCTGCTTTTCTCACACATTCAGTCACCTGTTGCAGGGGTGACAAGAAGCAAATCTACTCACTAAAGGTGGGCTCAGATGTTGGTTTTAATGAATCATCTCAGTGATACTTGGCCTTGACTAATCAGCAGCTTCTGTGGGAAAACAACTGAATTAATATTCATCCTGGTGCCAGATTTTAAAGACTGTCTGTGCCAAGCACTCTGGATTATTGGCAACAAGGCCCTGTTTTCCTCCCTCAGACATGTCAGCATACAAAGCAATAAAAGTCACAAAGGAAAAAAAATGTTGCATTTTAGAGATTCTTTCTTTCTACAAAGCTAGCCATTATCTTGACTCTCTCTGAAGCCAGGAAACGTCCACTGAGTCAACATAAAAGTGACTCTATAATGGGTTATTCATCAACTGTTCATATTTGTGACTGACCTGACAGGGCTCATCCCCTGGAAGCAGAAGCACAGAGTGCTACCACCTACAGCTGGGGCAGGGGTGAATGTATGGGAGAGAAAACATGAAAACAGTGCTGAACCTCCCTCACCCTGCCCGCAAAATCCTTTCTGGTGAAAATCGTTTTTAGCTGTTAATGTTGTTTTACGGCCCAATTACTCCTACCACCATCTGCTTCTTTGTGAAAACATTCTGTAGATGCTGAAGTAACCAGACCAAGCAAAAGGCTGAGACAGACATTGTCATTAAAGTCTCATAACTAATACTGTGACCAGGGCTGGAAGAGCAGCTGGGGCCAGCAAGGCCAGTAGCTTCTGAGCAAGAAAGAAAACTTGGAACATACTGGGGGAAGGAGAGAACAGACTTTATCACAGAGATCAGGAAAAGTCCCCATGGAAAGCTCTCTTTAAGTCCTTTCAGTTGGTGAATCCTGTGTGTTCAAAGGACCAAATTCTGAAATTCAGAAGAAACAACCTCACAAACTCGAAGTTGCCTAGTCCTGGAGCACACTGCAAAGGGTCTGACATGCTCCAGAAAATCCACACTGCACAGCTAATGGAGCAGCCCTAAGGGGTATATTTTTGCAGCAAATCTGCAGCCATGTCAATGGTATCTTTGCAGACAAGGGACAAAAGCCATTCCACTAAGGGACATGTTTAACATGATCCAGAGAAAGGGATGAACTCCAGTGGGAATTAGGAAATTCTCCATTTCTCTTGCACCAGGTCAGGCAACACTCTATTTCAGCTCTCATTTATATTTCAGTGTCTTTGCTTGAAAACAGAGAAGCTCTCCTCAGGACAGAGTTCCCAGCTCCTGACAGAGCAGATGCCTTTAATTTCAGTTCAGATTTAATGTGCCTTGGGCCATAAAGTTCTTGCTCACATTGACAAAATGCTTTGAATCAGGGCTTGTGAGCTCAGTCTTCAATGCCAAAGGAGCTTATGGGGATCCTGAGAACCTCCTGAAAACCTTGAGGGGTAAACAGCCTATGCTGCTCTCCTTGCTACCATGGAGAGATGTTTCATTACCTGAGAATCTCCAATGCTTTTGCAGACTTCCCTGGTAGGAAGACACTACTGGACAGGACTAAGGAGCACCAATCACTCCCTAAAACAGCTCAGTAAAATGTCACAGGCTGTTTTGAACACAAAGAAAATTCTGCACTCTGATTTTTATGCAAATTCAAATGGAGCATGCATGTATTGAGAATGAAACTACCAATTACTAACTTTGAGTTTTACTTCTCCACACACCAAATGATCTCTCAGATTTCCATGTATCCTATAGTGGTAGAGGCCAGGGTGTGTCTGTCATTCCAGCATAAACTTCAATTTTATGGGTTTACAAATCAGATGTTTTAAATTACAGCTGAATGAGACTGAAGACTCCTACACAAGTTGTCATGTCAAAAGTGAACTGGGGAAACATTAATACACTTTTTTTTTTTTTTGTGGTGGGTACAGCATGTGCAAAAAAGGGAGGTTGGGAAAACTATTTCTAAGTCTTCGGGAATATTATGGCTACAGTGAATCCTCCCTGGGTTTTTGTCTCAAGACCTAAGTTTACCAATGTCCCAAAGACACAGCAAGTCCTGTGTGTACCTCATGATGCTGACATACACGATGTCCTCATTCCCAGTGTCCTGGAAGACCACCAGCACATCACTCCTCAGCTGCCCTTTCAGCCCTCAGGGACTGCTGATAGCATCATTCCTGGGACAGCTTTTATGTTAGAGCTAAGGATCAACAGTTCTAGGGCTACTTTCCAAGAGAAGACAAATCCTTTGAACTATGTAGCCAAAGACACAGAAAATATTCCTTTAGCCAGTAAATAATCTTGGATTTTTATTGTTTGCCAACCTTTGATTTTTGAAAGACTTTTCTACAAAAACAAGGGAAGAAATCAAGAAATTTCTGTCAGCAATACAAAGTGCAAGTGTCTTCCACATAAACTGCAGTAGAAAATAACACCCACAATTTTGGGGTGGTAAAATTTAACCTAAAAGAATAAGGACAGTCCATCAAAGATGGGATGCTGACCATAGGATCAACACTGCTTCTCTGTCTTAGACCTTTCATGAGCAAAATCAGACCTTCAAAGTGTCCAGTTCCCACTGATTGTTTTCATCAGGAATGAAGAACTATCTTAATATGTGTGTTTGTGCTTCAGATTGTAGTATGTACAGCTGAGGTTGCTTCACACATCTCATCACACAGATGTGGTGAGGATAAACCCTTGAACTTCATGAGATGTTCATGTAGGTAAGATGGAATGATCTGGTTAAAGGGTTACATGTATTAGAAACCACAGTTATTACAACTCTTAAAATTAAAATTTAATTATGAAATTATCTATCTCATACTACATGGATGGACCAATCCAGCACTGTTTTGCTTCCCATCAGACCTCTTTTTCAAAAAGCTTCATTTTCCTAATGTAAGAGCTCTCTGATCTTAATGGTCTTGGAGAAGGATGAAGCAAGAGGACTTAATTCTGGTTGTGGACTCAAGATTGAGTCATGACTGGGTTCGACACTATTTTTTTAACTGTGCATTTTTAAACTATTATATATTATTCTCCACTCTCTGGGTTCATAGCAACTCTCAGAATTTACATATAGTTGTCCTGGTTTCTGCCACAAACGAGGAACAAAATCTGCAAAGTTCTAAAATAGACTAGAAATACTGGCTAATCTGAAATTTCACAACATTGCTAAGAAAATGCTCACTGTACATCACTTCTGAGACTTCAGATTTTGCAGAGTTCACCATACATGACTGAACTGCAGTGGTTACTAGTGTGGCTGGAGAAAGAGCTGGAAGGAAACGCCAAAAGCTGCATTCACTGACAGGTCCTTCGTGGCTGAGGGAAAAAGAAATGGAGCAGCCAGTTGCTTCCTATGAAACACTGTCCCATGGTACTGCATGGATAAGCAGCCTGATTCACTGTCCACAGAAGTCAAGATTAAACTGAGTTTAACAAGGACATTTTTACTCCTTTGACTCAGCAAAATACTTCACTCCCATCCCCAGGCAGGATGGGACCCAATCCCACACCTAACTTTCTATCTTTGACATCAGCTGGCCAAAAGAATGGATCCTGAACACAGAGGAACTTTGTAGCAGGGCCAATGGAAATGCTGTTGCTCCAGCAGACCTGGGTGATATCAAGAAAATCGAACATCCCTTTCCTGTAAGAGCTCCGTGGGAAACAATGTCTCTGCAGTTAAAAATAAGCAGAGTACAGAGCCCTGGTGCCTGCTGGCTCTGTTTATTCGGTATATTTTGTTTATTGGGTACATTAGGAGTCGCTGCAGACTGCCTTCGACAAACATTTTCAGTATCAACAAAATCCTAGTAACACTAAGCAGTTCAGATTGTAGCCTTTGAAACTCCTTTTCTAGACAACATTCATCTTCCTAATTAATAATTAATCGCACTGTGTTTTAAAGAGATTATCAGGTGTGATAGCAGAGTGTGCCTAAGGCAGTGACTTCATTATCCATACGGAAGAAGTTTACTTTGTAGTTCTCCTGCCTGTGGAAGGGGTAGGTGCCAAAGGGGTCTCTCTTAGGTTAGAATGTCAAAGAGCAACAATTTAGGGCAGGAAACAATTGGGCTATTATTTTTCTTTTTTTTTTCTCTTCTCTCTCAAGGAGCTTTTAAATCATAAATCTTCAGATGCTTGTTGTGTAATTTAAGGCTCAAGTCAACTTTTCCTACAGAAAGGCCCAATTCTGTGCAGTGCCCTTCCGAGGCCAACCACGGCCCTTCCGATGCTGGTGCACGTTTCCATGGCAGGAAGAGTTTACAAACACTGTTCCACCTCTCAAGGCTTTGAACTGCATCTGTGCAGAGACGCCCTGTAGCGTGCCAAGAGTGTCAGCAGGGCTGGAAACACTGATTTCACCTAAGGACAGTATCTCAAGTAGGCTCTCGGCAAGAATTCACAGCAGATCCTGCCCAGACCGGAGTCAGTTTGTGGCCCTGACTTGAAATGTCAACAGCAGCATGAGGGGAACGGCCCCCCAAGGATTACAGGGCTGTTTCCAACATGATCAGCCAAGGATAGTGCTGCACAAATAATCATTACCAATTAATTTGATTCATTTCTGTCAATGAGGCAGCTCCGTGCATTAATTCTGAAAGGACTGCTGCACTATCAATGACTTTTCTTTTTCTATTATGTGTCAGCTTTGCTATTTCCATTCCCTGGTTTGAGTAGTAATGGATATTTGTGCCTTTTTTCATTAAGGTTTTGCTCACCTTTACGAAGTATCATTAGGATTATTCCTACTGATGGGGAAACAGGGAGGGTAAAATTCTGCCCACAAGCTGGACAGGTGAGACTGAAAATCAGATGCTCTGACTCTGTTTCCTCTCTAACCAGTAAGATAATAAGGAAGAACATAAATCCTCATTTTTTTCAGGTGCTTTTCAGAGAGGAGTTGCAGAGGAGGGTGCAACAACCCCCTGCAGCTTAGCACTAATCTGCAGCTAAATATATTAATTTTTAAAGTTAAAACCAAAAATTCTAATGTCAAACTACTTGATACCATGGGTCCATTTCTCCTTGAGTTGTCTCCTGTGAATTATCTTCTATTTTTAGGTCTTTTATTTTTAGCCTGCTGCATACTATTGCTGGGCAGCTCGACCAGCTATTAATTAGAAATGTTTTACTTCTCATGCAGTTTTATTTCTATGCTTTCTGCACCACCTAAACCAACCTGTCCTGGAAGATGACAGGCTGCAGAGAGTACATTTAAAGGGCAGTTACAAGCTGTGCTCTTGGGGCGCAGTGTGGCCCTCTTAGAAACCTTTTGCTGTTCTCTCCTCCTACACCTGCGCACGTTTGTGTCTGTGCACACATTTTTCTTAAACCATGTCAAACTTTTTGAGCATTAGGGCCATATGGCAGCAGTTCAGCAAGCTCTCAGTGTGCAGCTGAGATTAAAAGCCTCCCTGAGCAGTCAGGGGAGTCCCGTGACAGTATCCGTGTGCCGTGTGCGGTGCTCGGTCATGACAAGTGATCCGAATGATCTGACATGGGGAGGGGTGGGAGCTGGAAAACCCAGCAGGGCACTTCATGGCTGCAGGTCCCTGCATTTTTGGCAGCTGTGTTACAGACTTCGAGGTACTGTGCCACCCAGCCAAGTTGGAAGCTGAACTTAAGAGAGTGGTACATGATCATAACCGCTATTTTTAATACTATTGTCACGACCTTCCTCAGTAACCTAGACAACAGCAAAACCCTCTTTTCTTTCCAGTTTCAGAGCACTACTACACTAGTTCGAACTCCTGTTCAAGCAGGAGTCAGTGGCAAAGCCTGAATCAGGAATAAAATCAGCCCCCATTCAAATGGCATTTCATTTAAAGGGACTTTTAACTCCACAAAGCTCACATGCCTTTGCAGCTACCACTTTAAAATGCTAGCTAAAAATATTTGCGTTATCTGAAGTCAGATGAATAAATCCTCTCTGCTGCTGGGTACACAGTGTGGCACTGTACGACACAACTGCAAATTTATTTGTTAGAAACCGTACATCTGTTATGATTTACACTTGCCAAAATATAATTCTTTATGGCAACAATTGTTTCATGGTGCTTAAAGTTTTTCACCTCTGTGCCAGGAATCTCATATGGGATAATTCCATGACCTTGGAATCCAGCAGATACATTCCACATCTGTCTGGTCTGGGAAAGCCCAAGTTTGTTGTGTGAAAACCATAGTGGGAAAGTAAGACCTGGAAATATCTGAAAATACAGAAATTCTTTT
>VYZS01080263.1:7565-21170 GCA_013400695.1 Neodrepanis coruscans | reverse complement strand
ATTCGCAGTGCGGGGGGACGGGCGGGGGGGTATCGCCTTCTGTTCCCGCCCAGTCGGTGCCTGCCGGGACGGGACGGGGAGGGGAGCGGGGGAGGACGAGGAGGAGGAGGAGGGGGAGGGGTAGAAAAGGAGAACGACGGCAACAACAACAACGATAACAACGAAGAGGAGCAGGAGGAAGAAGAAGAGGAGCCGTCACCGGGTGGGATCCGGTGTCCCAGGGCGCCGTGCAGGGCAGCGTGGGCGGGGCCGCGGGGAAGCGGCGCCGTGGGGGAATCACCCGGAGCGCGAAGGGGCCCGGGAGGGCTTTTAACATCCCCTCCCGCGGGGCTGCGGGAACGAGCGTGTGCTGGAAGCCCTGCAGTTGTCAGTGGAACCCCATATAATTTGCAACTCAAAAACCTTTCCTGCTGCTGTGTCAGAAAGGGAGCCGTGTACTCGCGGTCGGGCGGGGGTGTCCCCCAACCCCGCCTGGCGCTGCTGCCGCAGCCGGGGTGAAACACCCCAAAAGAGAGGGAGGTACTTTCGGGATGAAAACCAGGTATCAAAGTGAGCGCCTTGCTATTTAGGTGAAGAACATGTTGGCTTTTCATCCTCTGATAAATTAATTGTCCATCCTGAAGGTGCTAAAGTAATCCCCCCTTCCTAATTTACTTTGTACTGTAGGAAGGAACTGAAGCAGCACAGGAGGAAAACGTGGGGACACAAGTCGGTGTACAAAGCTGTACTGACTTCATGTCTTCCAAAATATGAGGCAGGAACAGATGGCGGCCCCTTCTGCTCTACTTAGAGGCCCTTTTGCCTCTACTGAAGAGCCCGTAACTGTGTCCAAAAACGTAAGGAAGGGAGAACATGGCAGAAAACTCTAATCTTACAGCATAAAAATAACGTGAAATGCATGCATGTACAGGACTCCTCCATCTGCAGGTCTCACAGAAGGGACTTTGGTCTTACTGTAAAGCAAAACCAGTAGGAACCAATGCTTCCAGAGTAATTCTCAGCAAACCTGGTGTTTCTTGTGTAAGCATGTGCATATTTTAGAGCAACAGGAAATATTTCAGCTATAGAATATAGGCAGCATTTTGTTCGTTGCAAATGTACAGAAAAAGATAAAACACATGAAGACACTTTATAAGACACTTGGTATTTAGGGGTGTGTGTGTGGTTTTTCTTGGTGGTCACAGTGTAAATAGCTAAAAATGTAGTATACTTTTGATGGATACATACTGGCCTCACCTTCTAGCCACTTGTGTTCCTTGATTTCTTTTTTCTCATTTTTGTTAACTTTTGCTGTTCTTGTGTAGCTCTTGCAGTTCAAAGAGAGTTGTGGGTGTTATGGGTGAAACATTTTGCTTCATACTGTTCTTTTCAGCCCAGCTGGCTGGTAGCTATTTGTAAGGGCATTTTAACCTTCAGGCTGTATTGTTAGGATTTTATTTGCTTTTTTAATAGGGGTATGCAGGAAAGGAAAGAAAAAAGATCTCTTTTCAGACCCTGTGTTTAATGAAACATGCAAAAGTTGTTTCTGTTTTAGTATCATGGCTAAGCACTAAGTCCTGAAGGGAAGTGTAAATACCAGTACCTGCTGGTACATCCAAGGAATCTGCTGAAAAATAGATTTTTGCCTTTGATATTTATGTTTGCAATAATATCAGCAAAAAGCTGCTATTTCTGCATAAAACATCAAATTTCAAGCAAAATTCTCTCAAGGAAAGCCACCAGGTAGAGTTACCTGTCTGTATTTTGAAGAAATTGCAGTAGCCTTGCAGCCTTAGGGAAATTGCTGTTGTTTATTTGAGGCTGTTGGCTGAATTTCTCACTGTAATCCTTAGGGTTCAACCTGTGTTACCCATTGCTGATGTCTGTGAGTTTCATGGGAAGCTGCCTGTTACAGGTTAGATTCCTTTTTGGGAAATTTTCCCATTACCACCATGACGCTGGCAAACTAAGGAAGGGAAAAAGGTAACCCAGCTAAGCTAAGGACAGAATTCCTCAGCAGGGGCGCGGGTGGAAGACTACATTGTCTTTGTGCCTGAGACCTAATGGCTTTTGAGAGCAAGCAGATTCCTGCTGTAGGAATGTGCAGGGGAGGGGTGGAGTATGTCTGCCCTTTTTCCCCCCTTTCTTGGGACAATAAAAAAACTGTGAGGGACCAGCTGAGCTCACTGGTTTTCGGTTGTGATCCCAGGGAGAGGGCCCAGTGCTACCTCGCTGGTGCTGTTTCTCCCTCTTGCCCCAGCAAACAGTGGAGAGGTCCTGACTGCTGCCCTGGGGACCAGCTCACCTGTGCTGCTGCCTCTGCCTTGCCCAGCCCAGCTCCTGTGTTCAGGTGGACCTTGCAGCAGCCCCTAGTGAGAGAAGGGAGAGCCCTGCCTGCACCAGCCCCAGCTCGAAGCCAGCCTGGCTGCCTTTCCCAGTCTCCTGTTGTTCCTGTCATGGAAAAGTGACTCACCCATCTCAGCAGCAAAACTGAGGGAACCCCCTTTTTTGTGTGGTTAGCTCACAGGACCTGCCTGTTTCCCCCCCAGCTGTGTCCACACCAAGGAAAAATACTTTGAGGGGGCAAGAGATGTGAGGTTTGTTGAGGTGATTTTTCTTGTTACTGTTGTGTTAATGCTTGTACCTTCTAAAAATATATGTATATATAAATATATGTGTGTGTATTTGTAAATGCTTGTAGCTTATTTTCCTCCGTTTATTAACTGAAAGCCTTTTGATTCGAAAGGTATCATAAAGTGGAGAAGGACTTTTCCTTTTCACTCCAGGAAGGTTCCCATCTTCCCTGGAAGGTATTGTTCTAACCTGGGACACTGCCCTTCTTTCATATTTTTCCCTTTCAGGATACCAGCTTGTTGCACCAAAGCACTGAAATACATTGGAAATTGCATAATTTGTATCAATATAAGCAAGTGTCATAATTTTAAAGATCCATCTTATAAATACTTAATTAATAAACAGATTTTATTATCCTTGTAAGATTTCCCTTTGACAGAAAAATGAAAATTGAATTTCATCTTTAAACATGAATCTACAGCAATTGTTCCTACTTGGAGTTTCACAGTTTTAAGTATTCACCCAATTTCAGAAGCAACATTCTGCATGCAATTGAAAAGGGAGTAAGAAGGTGAGGAAAACTTTCTCCTTGAAGCTCATTTTCTAGTGATATGAATCCTACCTTAAAGGTTTTATTAAAGACTGAACTATATAAATGAAAGAAAAAGTTAGTTCTCCAAGGAGGTTTTTTTTTTTTTAGTAGCATCACTGCACTTCTGAAATCTTGATCCTGTCCCAGTCCTGAATTTAGGTCACATTTTGATTTTCTTATTTTTCGTAAGATAAAGAAACAATTACACCAAAGAACACGCAGGTGTAAAGGAAAATGTATCTCTCTTAGGAAAGAGAAGAGACATTAGGATTTTTTTCTGTCTCATGTTATTATCAGAGACAAGTGGAACTGCCAGGGACAAGTGCAAACCTCACTGCAGTGACCACATCAGCATGGCTGGGGAACATCAGGAGTGGGAACATGTGATTCCGGTCACTACATGGAAGAGATATGTCAACAAGGAGGCCCAGGAATGAACAAAAGGGAAGAAAGGCTTCTTTCCCTCAATACCCTTTTTGGTTGGGCCTGTAGAAAACACCAACCCACTCACTGCAAAACCGCTTGTGGTAACTGAAAAAGAGGAAGTGTCTGTGTGGTTGGAAGTGGGTTTGTAGCTATGAAGACACAAGTTCTCTTTTTTGAGTAAACCACATTGTTTTTGTCAACAGAGACTTCATAGAAGAGGGGTGGGTTTGCATTGTTACTGAATTGATGTCAAGTAATATACTAGTTATTTTACTGATAAAAGGCTCATTTACTTCTACTCTCTGTGTACTGAACCTTTAGAAATTTAGGAATCGCAGCCCACTCCGGGAGTAACTGAATCATTATTAAATTAAGGCTCATTTCAAATTCAGTCACCGCATTTTGTTTCTAAGAGATTTTACATTATCTGTTTCAGGTGAGTAATAGTCTGAAGAAAGAGGATCTGAAGCTCATGGTGGGTTTTCTTCCTCTATATTGAGTTTGTATGCTGTAGATTTCAATTACAGAAGTACATGAATTAGAAACAAAAGTTGCAAAAGATGACAAGTTTTATTTTAATTGGTCAGTAAAGTCTCTGCTGATTCCATATGGATGTGGAAATGCAGTGTATGTAGGAAGAATCCCTTCCTTTGGTGGGCAGGCTGTGCAGCAGAGCATCTTTGCAATGAGCAGACTGGAGCCCGAGAACCAAAGCTGTGGGAAAATAAGTTCTTTCATTTCTTGCACAAATGTTGTCTTGGGTGCTAGCTAGAACTTTTTCTCTCCTTGTAGTGTCCATTATACATATCTTTTTGTCTACTATATCTTTTTTAGCCCTCATTTTTGACATCAGACTGGTTACTAGAAGAAAGGTATTTTGTGCCCTTCCATTTTGCTCATCAAAGGATAAGATTGATTTTGCTCTGGGTGTAGACTCATACCTTTGAGTTATGGGGAGATCTAGTTTTTCAAGAGCTCCTCAGCAACTCCTTTGTGGTCTGAAGCATCAGATTATATCATTCCACTTTTCAAGACTGGGGGGAAGTTGAACCAAACAACATAGTGGAATTTGAGGCATCCTCTCTCTCCTCTTACACTTATTGATCATTGCCTGCAGCAACTATGAAACAGTTCTGTAGCTGCGCTGCAAATTAGAGGAAAGTATTTTTCTTTTCCCAGACTAGCTAACATCCAACCTTGCATCACAGGTTGTTTTTGAAATTCTATGGCACAGGTTTTCTTGAAACACTCTTTTTGTTCTTTCCTTGGTTTATACCTTAACAGACGTATGACTTCTTGAGGTTTACACTCAAAAGTAACCATGAGTGGAGTAAATAAGATAATCTTGATTTATTCACAGGTGTGAAAAGGAACATTTATTTCTTCCTGTAAGTTTCCTGACAGTTTTTGCATTCGATGTAATGAAATCCCCCTTCAGCCATTAGTCAGCCACCATGGAGCTCAAGAATCTCACCAGTTAAAAAAAGCAAAAGAAAAACATGTTCTTTCCTTACTGCTGTCTGCAGATCCGTTGTTAGAGCACATTTCCTTAACAACAGGAATCTTGCTCTGGCTTTGAAATGTCAGTTCTTGTTTGCAGCGTGACTGACCTCCCACCCTGATCAGCATGGTTCTGACCAGGAAGCGTCGTTGTTACTGAGCGGAGGAGAGCACAAAAAATCCACCCCTTCTAATGCAAGTGCTAAGCACAAAGTACATACTTGCCGTCTAAAATCTGGCTTGAGATCAGTAGTTTACTCCCAATAGGCCAATGAGCAGCTGGCAGATATGTAATGCAACTTGGCAACAATTGTAATTTGTATCCTAATGGATGACTTGATAACTTTCATGTAGTTTTTATTTATTATTATTATTTTATTTTCTATTTTTTTTAATTTCATTCTCTGTCTGGCATATAACAACCCTAAGGAGCAGGCATGAACCACACCTTGGTTCTTGTTGGGATTGTGCTTGGGCTCACACTACCAGATCCTTACTGCATATACTGGTGTGTCAGGGCTGGCCGGGTGCTTCCAGTCCTGCTCTTCTGCTGCCCTCCAGGAAGCCAAAGACTTGAGATCTGTCCTACCAAAGGTCAAACTTGGGTCTAGACCTGCAGCTTCTCTGTTGCATCAGACTGTCTCTGGTACTTTAATTGTCTTGCTTCTGTGTGGGTTTTGCCAGTTGATGCAAATATTTAGGGGAGAAAAAAAAAAGAGAGCAGTCTTTATGCATCAGTGCTTGCAGGTGTATTGCTCCACCTCATAAAGCAAGATGGAGAACATGCATGTCTTGATCAGCCTGATTTTTGTGTTCAGGGAGTTTACTTATATCAGCTCCAGGCCAACTAAAGCCATTGGTGCAGTGAACTATATTGTTTTTATAGGAAAAAGAGAATATTCTTAAAAATACATGCTGTAGGAGTTTAACGTATATAAACTAAATGAAATTGAACATGCTGCAAACGGGTTTGAGAAGATGGATGAAAACTATCTTTTTTTTTTTTCCAAAACTATTATGTGCACTCAATTATTTTAATTGTTACATTTCCGGCTACCTTATTATTACTTTCAATTAAGGACTCTTCCTTAGTATGTTAAGATGGCACATACAAATTATATCAGTGGATATCCTCATATGGATATCTGATTTGCTTGTGCTCATCAGCTCAGCCTGAAGAAGAGAAAGTCCAGTAGAAACTAACCCAGGTGATTTTTTTCTTTTTTTTTTAACTAAAATAGTGCTGTCTGTGTAGAACAGCAATGCCTGAAGCCCTGTACAGTTTTGGTGCCCAACTGCCTTTTAAACACATATGACAACCCAGTGGCTGATCTGGAGGGAGGAAACATTAAACTTGGAAAACATTCACAGCAGTCTCCTAAAACTAACCATGTTTTAATATGTATTGATTTTGTGTGCTACAGCCTGAAGTAGTGAAATTTAGTTCAGCTTCTTTAACCAATTTTCTTTCTGTATTTCTTTGTAACAAATTTTAGAAGAAGCGTAACTTTTTTTTCTAGATGTCATGGTTCTTCAAGCCTATCATTGCATGTGTTAAAATGACATATATTTTTTCAACTGATAGGATATTTTTGTGGATTTTATTTGAAATGTAGACTTGGTTTTGCAATGTTTTCTGCAACAGTGTAACATGTAACACTGACCTGTTTGGTCCAGTTAGGTTTCTTGACCTTGAATTTTCTCATATCTATTCAAAAGATGAAACCAAACACTTTGATTTAAAATACATTCACAATAATTGCAGTACAATGAGTTGCTGTTCAATAACTAGAAACCTACAGCACAGCTAATAAGGCTTTCTGAGAACATACTTGTTACAGCTCTAGCAGCAGAGGTCATGGCAGGGAGCCAGAGGAGGTTGGTGGACAGCTAGGCAATCAGAAAAGAACAAGTTTGTCAGCATGTACAGCTGATTACCGTGAGAATAATTTTCCATAAGCATAGCCTGCAGTGTTTGCTTAAGGGGGAGCTAATTTTTCACTGTAAACTTCCTAAAAGCTAAACCATTTTTAACTGTGGTAGAAAGTAATGTTCAATTCAAAGGGAGTAAGGCTCAGTAAGATTTTTATGCTATTTTTAACTCTGCCTACACATGTAGGCTGAAGCATGATATTTCAGCATATTTAGGCAATATAGGACTATTCCCATGATGATACATTATGACAATTATTTTTGATAAGTGTTTTTAGTTCCACTAGTCTCAGTGATCAATTCAGAGAAAGAAAACATGAAAAATATTTAGTGACAGAAGAGACAGCCTTTAGTTATAATATTCTGCTTATGAATGTCATCTAGTTTGCCAACAGGAAATATATTAACTTCTTTCTTGGTTGCTCAGGTTATAACTGTAGCATAACACTGTGGAAATACCCATGGTCTTGTAAGTTTTATGATGCTTTGTAACCCAAAATCTCTGTTTAACTGTGACTGAATCATAGTTTCAATCACCAAAGCAGGTTTAGGCATGTTCAACTGCTGCACTGTATCTATACTTCTTTCTCTGGCTCTCTCCATGTGCAAGGTCAAGGCTGAAAAGAGAATGTTGCATACATAGTCATACAGAGCCTTCCTTCACATTGGAATAACCTGTTGTTTGCTCATTGCCTGAGCAAGGGTGTAAAGCAGATGGAATGAAATAAATGCACGAACTCTAAGCTTTCAAGGGAGAAAACAAAAATCGATTCATATTTACATTTTTTTGGATGAAATAATAGCTCACTCAATTCTTAATATTGTCCTTGAATATACAAAATGTTTGCCAAAATCCATCTGTGGTTTATTTCAAATTCACTGCTATCCATAACCTGCAGTCTGCTTAATTTTGCAATATGAGCTGTCTTTATCCATTATTTATTGTGTTCAAATATGAGGAGGATCAGAATATCAGACAGAAAGAGCACAGTGTCTTTGAGGATGAGTCATAGGAATGAGATGAAATTGGGTAGTGAAAAGTGCTGTGCTTAATTGTCTGCATTGGGAATGACTGAGGGAGAGACCTGAGTGATTGGAAGCTGCCCTGGCAGTGTGGTCTTGGCAAGGTGAATGCAGGCCCCAGCAGCTTCTGGGGAGAGGCCCTAAGGCACCTAACCAGAAATAGTGTGTATAGTTCTCTCTGCCCATGTTCTAGATGATGTATTTAGATTGGAACAAAATCAGAGGAAAGATAGCATGTCTGGGAGAATAGGAAAGGGGAGATGAGGTGTCATGGCAAAACAGAATGACAGAAGATCTAAGAAAAGGTAAAACTGTTTAAATACAGTATACTTACTGATCATTGACTAGATGCAATTTCTGTGCATACATGTAATTTCTTAATAGTTGACAATGACTGCATTCTTATTTATCAGGTGATGAGGGACTTCATAAAGAACATATCAGGAAGGAAATTTATTTTTTTAAAGGAAAAGGTGATATTGATTCAAGAAAAATGTTTAGAAAGTAATAATGGACACATTTATACAGAAATTTGCAGACTCTTAATTCATAAGAGTCTGTAATGTCTTTCCAACAGGATGAAGTGGGGACAAAAAAATTACACTGATTTAAAGCTGGAGTGCAAGACATTTATCAAAGTGATTCTGTAAAGTGTTGCTTTTAACACCAAAGGACAGGACTAAAGGATTCAGAAAATCCACTTTAGTTTTTCTGTTCATCTTTTTCTTTTAGATACCTTACCATCTAAGACCAAATCACTGCTATGGAAGGAATTCAGAATCCTATGTGAAGTTACGTAAAACTAGTAAATGATTTGGGGTCTTGTTGAAGAACAGTAGCTTCTAAACAAATCTGTCAAATCTTAATTTAAATCTCTGTTTAGTCTACAGCAGTGAAATCACTTTGAATAGAAAATACATGATCAAATATGTGTAACAAGTCTTGTCAAAAAGCTCTTTCATTCTATTTAGCATTTTCCAGTAATAGATAACCTCCACAGCATTTAATAAAAGGTAGTGAAACTGCTGAAGCCAGAACTGATTGCTGGTTAATTTAAAACAAAGAAAAGTTTATAACCTCTCTTTGCAGTATACTGCTCACTCTCCCTATCTAGAAATCAGTGGGAGGAATTTTCCATTGTGAGTCATAAGCACTGGATTGACAACCTTTATAGAAATTTAAATGCAATCCTATTAAACAATACACTTTTATAAATGCTGAGGGATAAATTTCTTTCAATGAGTGCGGGAATATTAAGCTGCAGTATCTCAAAACATCTTGTAGAGAGTTTGTATAGCTATGAAAAGGCATAATGTTTGGAAGTGCCTTGCTAGAACAACTCTAGCATCCCATCAGGAGGCCAGGATATAACAGTACAGGACCCATCAGCCAGCAGCAATTATCTAAATGGCATTTGCCCACAGGAATAAAGCAAGAGCCACATAAATAAAACATTGTTGGGTTTTCTTTCAGTATACCATTAGACCTGGATATTGTTCTTGCAAACATAATTTGAAACATGTATGTCAATAAAATGCAAATATCTATCACAATACTTCCTGGCCTGTATTTTGAATGTATAAAATTTAGAAAAATAATATCATCTGAACTTATTTTGTGGTTTCATCAACATTTTCTCTATCTCCCATAATTATAAGTTTGGCTTCATTTGGAGTTCACTCTCATGCAGCTACATCATTTGGTGATAAGTTTTATCCTTATAACCTCTGGGTAACCTATAAGTGAAAAATGTAAATGTGTAAAAATTTAAAAACACCAGTCTTGTCACAGAAAAATAATGCATAGGGGAAATTAATGTTTCCAATGTTAAAAATAGTTGGCAAAAGTAATGCCAGTCAACCCACTCAGGATGCTAAGCATACACACAAAAAACCCTAGAGAGATCACAGGTGATCTTGTAATGATGTAAAGGAAGACTGCTGACAACAGGATATATGAAGATGTTGGACAGCTTTCTGGAACAACAGAGGACATCACTAACAGATGTTATGGGAGTGCCTAATATTCCTGTTCTGATTGAATCTAAGCACTTGTAAATGTCAGTGCATGATCATGCTTCTGGTTGCTGGGCTGGACCCATGGTGAAGTTTTTTGGAACAGATGCTCCTTGGTGGTGCCAATTTTCAGAGCAGTTCTCAAAACCTATACTGCTATTTGAGCATAAAAACCACCACTCCCAATATAATCCCTTCTGCTGATCAGGTCAAGCACATTGTGCTGTGCAAGTAATTTCTTGTTTTCATCCTTCTGCTACAACAACCTCTATATTGCTTAAGATCTGGCTCTGATATTAGCTTACTGAGGAAGGACATCTCAAGGTGATTGCAAGCTACACATGTGGACACAAACTCTTAGCACTGTGCCTATCAGAAGAGAGGAGTGACAAAAGAGATGTGGTTAGGGCCTGCTGCTGTTCAAGAGTACTACTGTCAACATCTTCTGTCTTGTAGCAATAGTTCTTATCACTTGCTCAATTTCTACATGTTATTTCTTGTTTGTTAATTTAAAGCCAATTGTTTACTGCTACTGGTCAGCTGCTCTAAGTTTACCTTCTCCCTCAAAAGCACTTACTAATAAAAGATCAGACCTTTTGCTTTGCTCTACTTGTTTTTCTCTCAATGAAACTTAGTAGCTTAAGTTATGCGAAAGTTTGAACAAGTAAATGAACAAAATCTAGTAAACAGTCTCCACAAGTGAGTTGTGTTTCAACACCATCAGACATTTAAAATATCTGTAAACAAACCCATCCATTAACCAGTGCAGTCCATAAAGTTAATTAGCCATAATATACTTTCTAAGATTAGCAGTACTTTCCCATCAGAAGTAACCCCTCTCCCCCAGCAAAACAGGCACTTTACAAGTCTGTACCACATCAGAACTCATGACAGCCCACAATCCAGAAAGCAGCACAGTTATTTACAGTTGTTTTTATTAAAATTGCCATATATTGCAGAGACGAGATCATTTGTGCATGTATATGTATGTATGTATTATGTATATATATGTATATGTTAGATGTACATATATCATAACTGATTTTTCTTCTCCTGCACTTCTATTCTGACGAGGATACATCCTGGCCACTTGAGTAAAGGAAAATTCTCACCACAGAAAAGCCATTTACCTTCAACAATCTTGTAGAGCATCATTTGTCTTTGGTCTTTCCAATGGATATTATACTGGAACTTTTGCACCAGCTAAAGTTATAACTGAAATTTTAATGTGGCTCATCTCTGGATGAGGTTTTGTCACCCAGGGCCTGCTAACAGGCAGGAGTTCAAAGAAGCATTTCATTGGAAAGCTTTGAATAGCTCTGCTTCTTCACATGGATTTTTTTAAGTCACTGCTGGTCATGAAAGACAATGTAAATCCAAACTCCTGTGGAAAACCTCCCACTCCCAAAGTGCTGAGGTATTTGGGGGTCTTGCAACTAGCTGCCCTATAAATGTAAAGCTCCTCCTATAGTAAACATTTACAATTAATCAAATAGATCCGTAATGGATGCAAGCTGAGTTCAATATGTGTACAAGAATTTATATTCACTGTGAACCTGACTGGTTCTCCAATGTGTAGTCTTATCTGCAGTGAGGCAGATGGGATTATTAATAAGGAAAGGTGTGGAAATAATTCCAGACCCCTAAACAGTCATAGCTCAGTACCTAACTTTTCTGTATTCTCTTTTCAGCCACTGCCTGTTTCAAGACTTAAAATCCTAAACTATACTATGAAATACATTTTCTATATATTAGCAGAAAGAGTTCTGCACTTCTTGAACTTAATGGCAGAGAATGAAGGTACAGAAACTTAATAATAAATATTAGGATTTTCTAAAGATATGATTATTGAATGAAGAAATTTCAAATTCTTCTGCTTAGGTTGTGTCTTGTGTTATTATCAGAATGTTAAATAAATCTTTTTTGATTGATTAGTATTGATGAAAATAAATCTGGATAAATAAATTTATTTCCAGTGTTTCTAATGATCCCTCGCTTTGCTGCATCAAAAATACTGAAAAAGAGAAACAGTATTAAGGTGTTGCCCATTCTAGTACAGGCACTTTCTGTGCAGAGAATGTGACAATTAACATGGCAATCAATATGCCAGCTGATGGTGACCACACTTTCTGTCATTATAAACCTGGCTCTGGGTTCTTTCAGTCTCCTGCAAAATTTTGTTCGGATTGATGAGGCAAAGTTTAACATTCAGGGCATTTTCCATTGAAATTATGCCTTTGCCTTTATTCTGCAAAGATGAGCTGCAAATGGCAGGAGGAGAGATTTGGAGGAAGGTTCCAGGTTCCATCAAGCCTGGAACAGTGCAGGAGCAGTTTGTACTCTGTGACATTTTCAACCCAAGAAGCGCAGTAGGAGATGAAAAGCTGGGTGGAATGGCTGGCATTGAGATGAGCCAGTCTGTTTCTAACATCAAAAGAGTTTCAGTTCAATAATTGGCCAAAGGGTCAACCAGATTCTTGCCTTGCCTAAGGCAGTATTTCCATAAGGAGTTTGGCCTGTGCAAATGCTTCCTATGAACATGGAGCCAGGTAGCCTAGGCAAACTTAATTTTTAAAGGGCTTTGCACTGGGCTGGGAATTACCCTTTCTTTAAACATTGGACATGTAGCTTTCAGTCATTTTATCTTCCTAAATTATGTCTATACTGTATTTCTGTAATTTTCCATTGTTACCAGTTTATTGCTATCNCATTATATTCAACATGCATTCATGTAGTGTCCTGGAATATCCCTTCTCAAGATCATGGGAAGATCTTAGAGAGGATACATCTGATCTGGAATCCCTGAAGTTATTTCCATAGTCGGTAATTCTGAAATCAAGGCCTTCAACTCCTTGAGGGTAAGGTGCAGCAAAAGGACCAGACGGTTAACTCTCTAGCAATGTACCCTTCAAGAACTGAAAACCTTAAGAGCTGTGTTCAGAAATGTGAGGGTACCAGATGTGTCCAAGACTTGAGCCATGGCCGCGGCAGAGAAGCAGAGGTGTTTTTGTTATTGCTGAGTNCAGAGAAGCAGAGATGGTGTGAGGGACCAGAGACAAGGGTGAGGGACAGAGAGAAGTTCTAGTCCTGGGGAGGTGAAGGTAGAAGCACTTGGATATTGTCTGTTTTTCTGTGTGAGTTTTGGGAAACAGACGGCTCTGAACTGTTGTCCTGTATTACCAGGAGGATGGATGAGATCTGTCCCATTTCTTGCTCTCTCCACACCTTGCAAGTGTAGGGGAACTGCCAGCTAGTCCTGCAATGTGGCCAAGGGGAAGAGTTGTACCCAGGTGCTACGAAGANCTATACTGTATTTCTGTAATTTTCCATTGTTTCCAGTTTATTGCTATCAGTATTGTTATCAGTTTCCATGTTACCGGTTTATTGCACGAAGTTCCAATAACTTTTTTCACAGTTGAATAATTGGGCTGGTTTGCAATATGTACTTTTAATTTGTCTTGCTTAATTTCTAAAAATTCACAGGTAGGTAATTATGGTCTTGCTAAATAATTTTAGTGGAAGCATTTTCTTATGATTTACCTTTACAACTTCATATATATATAT
>VYZS01080258.1:0-16259 GCA_013400695.1 Neodrepanis coruscans | reverse complement strand
TTTTTTTTTTTTGATTTAACTTGTATCTGTACAGTTTTAACTCCTCCCTTGGTGTGGAGCAGGTTGCATGGATTTGCCATTCCAGGCAAGTGCTGCTGCTGGCTCAGGCCAAGGAAACTACAGCATATTTACCTCTTAAGCCTGAAGAGAGAGAATGAGAAATTGAGAAATGAGCAATTGAGTGAATTGTAACCTTTCTCTTCACAGCAAAGGATAAATTGAAGGGGAAAGTTAAAAAAAAACAGACACTGCTTTGTTTTTCATGGCAGCATACATATGTACAGCTAATTGCAAAAGCTCAGAATAAAGCTTTAAATGTAAATCTTTCATAAATCAGAAGCAGAGCAATGGTCAATATGAAAATTGCTGATATAATCATGGGCTCTTTGTTCCTGTGCAAATTTCCACAGAGTGATTTTTTCTTAACACGGTGTTTGGAAGAAAGCAGCATGGCACTGTGCCTGCCCTGGGGGAGATGCTGCACTGAGCCCAGAACCAGTGCAGAGAAGTCTCCTGTGTTTCCCCTGTCCTGGGCACTGCTGAGGCTGCACCTTGAGTCCTGGGGGTACTTTTGGGCCCCTGACAGCCAAAAAGACCTTGAGGGGCTGGAGTGTGTCCAGGGAAGGGAAGGGTCTGGAGCACAGACCTGCTGAGGAGCAGCTGAGGGAGCTGGGGGGGCTCAGCCTGGAGAGAAGGAGGATCAGGGGGGACCTTCTTGCTCTCTCCAGATTCCTGACAGAGGGAGCCAGGTGGGGTCTGGATCTGCTCCCAGGGAACAAGGGACAGGAGGAGAGGAGATGGCCTCAGGTTGCACCAGGGAGGGTTTAGATTGAATATTGGGGAAAGTGTCTCCACTGAAAGGGTGTTCAGGCATTGGCAGAGGCTGCCCAGGGCAGTGGTGAAACAGCCATTCCTGGAGGTATTCAAAAAATACTGATGTGGCACTTGGAGGTGTGGCTTAGTGTGCTGGGTTAGTGCTTGGACTTCATGATCTTTTCGAACTTTAAGAATTCTGTGATTTTACTGCAGGGTTCTGTCACCTTTAGTCATGAAAAATAGACATTAGTTCAATGAAACCTTCCATTTTTTTTGGCTAAGAGCACTCTATTATGGGATTGGCCCTTGTTTAGGGCATCCCCTATTTATATGTAGTTCCTTACACAAATATGGTTTCTGCTCTGGACAGTATTGTTTTGATATAAATCTCTGTGTGAGCCCACCTGCCTCTCTCTGTGTGCCAGCAGGTATCTTCAGAAGCAATTTTTAATGGAGTTGTGAAAGTCAATCCAAAGCTTTTCTACTTGTGGAAAACAAGACCTTTCAGCTGTTAAACCTTGTGTGGCAGCAGTGGGATGGCCCTGCTTCAGGGTGGCATGATGAGGAAACACATTCTTTGGAAAACTTGAAGTTTTACTTGGGAACACTGACTTAAATCTGATTTCTTTGCATATAAACTTTTTGCTCAGTGCAACTGAATCATAAAGGATAATACTGTGGGTTTTTTACTACTTCTTATGTGAGATGCTATTGTGGTACTGACTGCTCTGCCTGGTATCTGTCTCTGTGTGCTGCTTCACTTATTTTTTTCCTGCAGAATTGCACATTCTGTTTGCACTGGGCTGTGTCTACTGTACAGGTTTGTGCCAGTGATGTTCTGCCAGTGTTTTAGCAGGGGATTCCCACAAGAATTCCCCTGCTTCTCCAATGTGTCAGCAAGGAGCTGTGTGCACCAGGAATACTGGTACTTACTTCAGTTATGTGTTGTGTGGGGTGTGAGGTAACAAAGGCTCCTATTTACTTGTTTTTGTCTGGAATGGTGGCACCAGCTCAGTGACTGGTGCTGCAGGGAGCTCAGCCCTGTCCCAGGAGCTGGGCAGTGCAGACAGTGGCCAGGAGTCCCTGCTACAATTCTGTTCCTGCTGTGAAACCTTGGCAACACTTTCCTTCTCCCCCCACCTCCCCTTTTCTTCCATTTTCAAGCATTCTTTGTTTGAATGGTGAAAAACGCCTGGGTTTAGTAAGTGTTTATACCCTGTGTGTCTCTCTGGGCTCTGCCTTCCTTTGGGACTGTTGGGTGCTTTTGTGGGACTAATAAAATTAAAAACTAGACACTGGTCCAACAGGCTGCTGTCAAAGTCCTCTCACCAAGAGCAAGCACTGGTGTTCCACATCCCAGAGCTTCCCAGAACTGTGTGAAACCCACAGAAATGTGGATGGTGAGTTACCTACACCTTGTATTTACATGTGTTCAGCTGCTTCCAGAGACTCACTCCCTTCCTTGGTGGTTGCAGAATGTGGTGGAGCCCAGCACAGAGTCCTGCCCTGTGCACTCCCTGCTGTGGCAGCACTGACAGGAGCTCGGGGAAGAAAATTGTTCATCACTACGTTATTTGTGAGACATTTTTAATCCTATTGCTCTTAAAGAGTTGATACTTAAAAGTAATCATGAAAAATGAGTGTGACAGCAGCAACTGCCTCTTTCTAAGTGTGAAGTTTTCAAAGGGAATGGTTGCCAGGGTGTATATGTACACATGTTTATGTATAATGGATGGATCCATGTATACATGCATTAAAAATTGAGAACTAGGTATAAAAATTCAGAAAGAACTGGCCTGGCTCATGCCCTTCCTAAGCTGTGCAGTGTTATGCACATTCAAAGCACAACTGTGGTTCCCCTTGCACAAAGGCTCTCTTTGTTTTTTGGGGTGAAGTCATGGTCTATTTAAAACTCTCTGTTTTAGTAATGAAGTTCACTGGAAACTGAAGGAAATGAGACCATGAGGTTTTGTCCTGATAAAAACCAAGTTGGAAATTGCAAAGTCAACTGTGAATAAATGTTCATGTCATAGTTTATGGTTTCAGCTTTCCAGCTTTATTCCTCTTTTCTAAATGTTCTGGAAGAAATTATGAAGCTCCTGTCAGTGACCTCATACAAATAACTTCTACTCACTTTCAAAGCATTTTCTGACCATGGAAATAAAATGAGAGTAGAAAAAGGCACTTTACACCTTTTTTATTTGTTTCTGATAGATTTCATTGCACTGAACTTCCAGAGGTAACTGTGCTTTACCCTGTTCTCTGCTTGGTGCTGGCTCAGTTCTGGGTTTTGTCCTGGTGCAGTTCTAGAACAGAGAACTCTGGGGACACTCAGCCTGAGGCTGAAACCCTCTCAGAAGTGCTTGTGCTTCAAGGAAGGGTCAGCACTGCCTGTCTGGAGCTGGTGATGATAACAGTAATAATCATCTAGTATTCCTTAGGTGATATTAGGTGATAGTACTTAGGTAATAACCTGTTAGTAGCAATACAGTGAAATGTATACTCAGTGAACATATGGTGTGAAATGGCTGGATCAGAGATCTCTAAAGAGCAAAGATCTGGCTGTACTGGGGAGTACTTTTTTTGTTTTAGTAGAAAAATTACCCAAATTAAAGTAGCTGAAGTTATTTGGGCGTTTAATCTTTTGACATGAGTTACACCATGAAGTGATTTAAACCTCTCTCTTTGTTTTTACTGCAGGATCTCTTAAGGGGGAGCTTCTAAACTAAGTTTTATATGACCAGGGCAAAATTTTCTGTTTAGTTTGTTTCAGCTTAAAAAAGCAAAGCTGCTGAGTTCTCAGAGTGATGTATTTTGGCAACAGAGGTGACTGGCAACAAAAGCTACTTCCATTTTCTCAAAAGTTTTCGTAAGTTTCCCTTGCAACTGAACAGTGATACAACCCCCTTGTTGGCTTAATGCCACCAGGGAGACTCAGGTGGCTTTAGTGGTGCAGTGCCCCTGCAGTGGTTGCAGATGCAGGGGAAATAATAATAATTGATAAACACTGTTTGGTGTGGCTTTTTTAACTGGCATTTTCACAGCCTGTGAGGTTGCACCTGTAAGCCTTGTCAGTGTGTGTGAGGAATTTTCTTGCTGGTATATGAGAGGGAAATGCTGAACATTAGCAGAGATGGTATTTAAAATGTTGAAAACTTCAGGAGAATTGTGATAAATTGTCTTTGAAAAAACACTTCAGTTTCATTTTAAGTGACTTACAGGGTGAGATATGTGGAAAACCCATGTGGCTCACAAAAGTGTCCTGAGTGTTCTGTCTGCCTCCACTGAGAAAAAATAGTGAAAATACATATTGCAAATCACAGAGTGTCCCCAGATGGAACAGGTCCCTCTGTAAATCTCCCTTTTCAGGGACTGGTGTAGCATTTCACCTTTAGCTGTGTTATTTGGGGCCCAGATGACAGTGACCAGCACAGTGATGTGCTTGTGCAGCTCTCAGACAGATTAGTAATCGTACACTTTTTGGTTGGTTATTTAAAAATTATTCCTCTGTTCAAATAAACAAGGCTCTTTTGGTTGCTTCCCTATGGCTTGAGTGATGTGTTGCATCTTCTGGTTCTTTTTTGATTTTTGGTGCATGGAACTGCTGATGGTTATGAATGTACATCAGTGCAAGTGTCTGTGCCAGGTTTCAGTGCTGCAGTCAGGGAAGTTGGGCTGTTCCCTTTGTTCCATTGGCAGGTTGATGTAGTTGTCACAGCATTAAAGGGTGAATGAGTAACAGGTATCTCCTTGTTCCCTGTTTTGCTGGGTACATGATTTGAAGTGTTAAGTTTATTCTTAACAATTACTTCTTTTTTAAAAAATTATATCTCTTTTCTTCCAGCGAGAGGTTATCAGTCATCTGAAAGATACCAGCAACCATGAGATTAACTCTTCATTTCTTTGTATGTGCACCATTCTCATAAGAAGCTTCAAGATTACAGGAGAGTCACAGAGTAATAAATAGCCAGTCACTTGTCAGTTCTGTTCCATTTATTATTCTGCAGTAAAAGACTGAAGTCTGTTTTTTCCTCAGCTTTGCTCTTCTGACACTTTGACTTGTTACTAGGAGACAAGGTATGATGTGTATGTTCCTCTCCTGGAGTGGTTTTAGCCATGTAAAAACAGGAATGTTGGCTGGTCAGTCTGTTGTTGTTTAGCTGTTAGAAAGTCTGAAGCAGTGATGCTTTTTTGTTTGATCAGCGACGCTTAGAAGAATTCTGGTTGCCCTTTCAGACACACCTGTATGTGTGTGATTTTGTGTACATATAAAAATAAATCTGTTCTTTGATTTTGATAATCAGTGAGTGCTCTCCCTGCAATTTCTTGGCCTTCTGCTCTGCCTCAGTGTTCACCTTTGTCTCTCCCTGGCAGCTGCCTTTTAAAGAAAAGAATAATCCCCCTGAGCTGCTCCCATGTGAGTTCCCCTGGTCTTGCTGAGCTTCCTTGGTAGTTGATGATATGGCTTTTACTCCAGTTTCCCGAGGAAGTGAGGTTTATGCACTGTCCTCTCTGTCCCTTCCTACTCCTCAGGCTCATTTCAGAGCAGGCTGATGAAAGGGGTAAAGAGCTCCAGAATATTTTTTTTCCTTTCTGTTTTTCCATAATTCATTAGCCAGACAGGCTGGTCCCTAGAGAGGAGACAAGTGCACAGAAGGATTGGATTGGCAGCTGCCAGCTGGGCAGGGGACACAGGAGCCTGTTCCCCTCCTGCATTGGCTGGGAAAGGGACACAGTGCAGAGCTGGCAGAGTGTGAGGAGGTACAACCAGGAGAGCCCTGCAGAGCTGCTCTGTGGCTTTTGGCTCTGGTAGAACTGAGCTACTCTGGTTTCTGGCCATTTGGATTTTTAAGCCCTTTCAGCCCTTCCCCATTGCCTGCTTGTGGCAGTTGGTGTTTTATGGTGCTTTGCTGTGTTTGCATTGGCAGATTTATTTCTGTTTTTCCTTGAGTTTGCATAGGAATTGAGATTTTGCTGTGAGTGAAACTTTGCTGTTGGTGGTTATAAAGACAGGATGGTGAGGGAGCCTGGGAGTGCCTGGAGAATGGAATCACTCTGTGATCTGAGTCCCATGTGATCAAAATGTGAGCAAAACCAATTTTGATTGTGATGTTATAAAATCAGATTTGCCTTTTATTTGTATTAAGGGTTTTTGATTTGTGGCCTAGTAAAGAAATGTCAAAATTGTTTGGCTGCGGTTGAAAACAGGTAGAAGTGTATGGATTGGACTATTTGCTTTCTGCTTTGCAAGGAAATGGACCTTCCCTCTGGATTTTCTCCACTCATGGACCAGCAGTGTGCCTTCTAGGGATGCTGTGTGTGTAAATGTGGTATAACATTATCCTTCTGCTGTGAGATGATGTTGCAAAGAACATGTTTTCGGAAATTCTTCTTTCGTTTCTGAAAGAGAAGATGCTCTTGCACACAGTGCATGTTGTCAGCTCAGACCAGGACAGACATTGCTGCAGTGAGAGAGGAGTCAGGAACAGACTCTCCTGCCAGTTCTCCCCTGGCCCTGAATAGACAGGAGGGATCAGACCCCTCTGTTGGGCACTGGGGCCCCAGTGGTGTCTCCTGCCCCTGATGTGGGACTGAGGAGGTGAGGGAGCTGCAGAAAGAAGGTCACTGCTCTGGGGTTTGGCTGGAGCAGCTGTGGAAGCCCCAGCACTGGGGTTTTCTGCAGAGAGACTCTGTAGTCTGATGTTTTTCCCAGCCTTGTGTCCAGCTGGTTTGTAACTGCTGTCGTGGTATTTTTACCTCAGCTCTAACTCTGTCTTTCTGTGCAGCCCACAACTCACTTACCTCCTCTCGTTTGGGCTTAACTTTTTAAACAAGCCCACTGGAAATGGTAACTAAATGTATGGTGGGTTTTGGGGTGGATCACCTTTAGCTGTTGTGCTTGTAAACCCAGAGTGGTCTGTTGTGTTGGTGCAGGTTTCTTGGTGTCCTCTGTGGAAAGGCTGAGGAGAGAGGTCTGGCTAGTGCCCAGATGGAGCTCTCTATTATTTAGCCATTATTAAAGAAACTTTTCTGTGTATTCAAGGACAGTGATTGGAGACTTTTTCATGTGCAAAATTTAGATACATTGGTAATAGTCATGGATAAACTGATGTCTGCAGAGGTTGCTGTTGCTCCATGGCAAGTATTGGATGGCAAGTATTGCCCTTTGGTTGGAGCATTGTGTTAATGTCACCACACTGGGCAGCTCTGAGCATCATGGAGTCCTTAAGGTCCTCCAGGATCACCGAGCCCAAGGTTTGAGTCCCAGGATGGCACTAACCCACATTGCCAAGTGACACATCTGCTCACTCTTTGAACATTTCCAGGGATGTGACTCCCCGGCCGTGCTGGGCAGCCTGGTCCAATGTTTGGCCACTCTGTTTCAATGAAGGAATCTTTCTTAATATCCAACCTGAAAATAGTGATTACATTTGTATCAAATATGATCAGCTTGATGAAGCTGCATTGTCTGTCCTCACCTGGTGCCATCCTTCAGCCCCCCATGGATTGTTTTGGTTTCTCTCAGTGGGGACTCTGACCAGACTGAAGGAGAGGGGGAGAGTGGTGTCAGTCAGGACCTCAGGGAGGAGCAGTGTGGGGCAGTGTCACAGTGCCCACCCTTTGTTGATGGGCTTTTCTCAGTTCTGCAAATGACAAGATCATGGAGGTGATCTGTTTCAGACTCTGGGTGAGAATTGTTCGTAAGAGAAATGCTACTCTAAATTTTAGTGATAAGCTGGTGCTCCTTATCAAGCCTTCCTGAAACTAGTGATCCTTGCTACAGCTTAAGCTTTGCAACAGGTTCAGCTTTGTCAACCAGCTTTAATTGCAGTTGAGCATTAATTCCCATCTGTGCAAATTCCAATATGTAAATAGTTTCTTCAGCTCCTCTTTGCAGGGATCTTACACTGTACTTATTTCAACCAGTATTCCCTCAGCATCTTGGGGGAGTTTCATGCATTTCACCTACGTGAAATTCGGTGAAAATGAAAGTAAGTGCAGGTAAAATTACAGTAATAATAATAAACCCCATTTTCTCCTGCAGTAGAGTCCCACGTAGCCTGGCTTAGAGCATCTCCGCTGAGGAGCAGCAGTTGCCATCAGCGAAGCCCCCTCCCCTTCCCACATTTATTTCCATGGTAACCCAGGGAAGGCATTCTGCAGCCTCAAAACTACTTTTGCTCTTTCATCATGCAAGCTGGCATTGTCGAGGGCTGAGTGTATTCCTACAGCTTTGAATGAATATAAAAAAAAAAAAGAAAAAAAGCCTGAATTTGGCTGGCACTTTTTATTTGGGAGGCCCTGCAGCAGGAAAGAACGGGCAACCTTCAAGTGACCCAGTGTCTGTACAATTCTTAGTAAGGAAAACCAGTCTTGCTTCATTAGCGGGTTGCGGGGGAGGCTGTGGGTTGCAGAGGGGGGTGTGTGTGTGGGCAGATGGCGGGGCTGGGGAGTGCTGCTGAAATGTGTGAGTGCCGTGTCCTCATGGAGCCCTCGGTGCCTCTCCAGGTACCGCTCAGAAAATGGTGTCTCTCCTGCTCCTCGGCTGCATTTTGCTAGAGCCTGTTGGTGGTGTGGGACTGGGGGTGTCCGGGGGNAAATGTAGCTTTTTTCCAAGTGTACCTGAAGTGTGTAATGACTGGGGAGTCACCATGACAACAGGGGGACCTGGGTCAGACTTCGCCTCCACGCCTTTTCTCTGTCCTTGTTTTTTAGGTATTTGTTATTTAGGTGTTGTCTGAGGTGTTTGAGGAAGTACCTCCCAGCTGCTGCTGCTATGGGAGTTTTAATGATATCCAGCTCTTACAGTGAATGATGCTTGCAGTGTTTTCTTTGATAAGCTCAGTCCAGTGTATGTGGTTTGCTGAAGAGTTTAAGATGGATCTAAGCAAGGACAGGATCACCTTCAGAAGGAGTTAAGGGTCTGCCTTCCAGTAATTTTGACATTGCAAATCTAAGAATTTCTGCTGAGCTCTTCCATGGTCCTGAGGCTTCCCGTGGTCTTTTGGCATTCCCCTGTAGGATGGGGAGCCTGGAGATTTCTAGAAGTTATGTCCAAGCTGAGACATCAGAGAGTTTTTGTTCAGGTGTGGCTGGAGTTTGGGGTGAGCTTGGGGACAGCCGGGAAGAGTCTGATCCTGGCCAAGAACAAACAGTTCTTCCATCCTTTGCCAGGGTGTGCTGAGGGTACCCCCAGGGAGGAAGAGGGGTTTGCAGGGTATGTTGTGGCCATTTCTTTCCACTGCTTGGGACTTATCGAAGACGTGCTGCCTGGGGTGGGGTAAGGTTTGTGTTCAGTTTTCTTCTTGATCTGAGGCAGTCAAATTTCACCAGTCACAAATTTTGGAGTAGTAAACCCAGACTGGCAGAGGTTGGACTGTACAGGGCATTTTGGGCTCTCCCGAAGTACTTGCATGATTCAGAAAGGAATTAAAGGCTTCCTGGGTGACAGAGGGTGCAGCACAGTGGGTAAGGGGCTGTGCTGGGGTGTGGTGGAGGGACAGCCTCTGCTTTCAGGTGTCCATTCCCACAGCTGCAGGCTGTGCATGGGGTCAGACAGGTGCTGACTTTGTGGTTAGTATTCTGGGGGGACTCAGCACAAATCTTCTAGATGAGCATTTACATTGGGGAGTAGGCATCTTACCTGGAGATCTCTTCCTTGGTGCTGTTTTCTGCCTTCTGGCAGCATTTCTAGGGTTGGAAAGGTATTTGTTTCATACTTGTAACATCAACCTGTGTAATCAATATTAAATTCAGTGGAATAACGAGTAGTAGTACATATTCTGTGGAGGTGACATTTCAGTGTCAGCAGAGGCGGGTAATTATGTACTTCTACTTTATCATCATACTTCTCGGTGGAAAAAAACTACTGCAATTCAGGTAAATGGAAATAAAAGTCATTGCAGTTGTCACTTTTGCCTGTGTAAACTTGGAGGGAAAGAATAGTTTCTGTGACATTTTCTGAGAACATATGAATTATTTGTCCTTGTGGCAGAGCTGTGAGTGTGTTTCAGGACTGAGGCAATTGAAAAGTAAGTGCAGTGTGACATTGGCTTTGTCTTGTTACCCTGTATCGTGGCATGAGAAGGTGGAGAACCATGTTTTCTTCTTCACACCCATTAACCTGTTATTTTATTTGCTGCTACATGCATAATATAATGACTTTTTTAATTTGGAAAAATGTTGAGTTCTGTCTAATGCTGGGGCTCAAATTTCAAGTAATGTTTAACAGGAATTATCTGGAGCTGGGTGGGATTGTCTCCTTTGAAGAACTGCATGCCTGCCTATTTCCCTTTTCCTTAATGTTACCTGATGTTATCATTTCAAATATAGCAAATGTGCAGAAAATCTAGTCCTTTGGAAATTAGTCTCAGGTATCTGAAAAAAGATTTCATATTGAGCCAGAGGCTCAGACAATGAGATAAATCTGTGATGAGAAGAACAAGGAGCTTGATGGAATTTGGTTATACAGATCTTTGTGGTTGCATACCTTACTTTCAAGATTCTTGCAGTTAGGAAACATGCCATAATGCTGGAGGCAAAAACTTGAAAGTCCTGAATTTCGGAGTAGTTAAAAAACACAGCAAAACAAACCTAAACTCACCCTTCCCCTCCCCCCTCAAAAACCCAACCACAGACAAAACCCCTCTTATTCCCAAGGTTGGAGTTGAGCTTGGTGCTGCAATGAAATCCAAACCCAAAGAAATCCCTCTGATGTATAAAAATCCAACAGGGCCAGGGCAGACTGACACTGGCAATGCCATTACAGCATTTGTGGTGCTTAAGGATCCTGGTGGTGGAAATGAGCCTTTTTGCTTCACCTGCTCTCAGCAGTGGTGCTCTAAGGGCTCAGTGGCAGTCACCTGAAATCAAGGCATTTGTTTTGGTTTTTCCTATTAATTTTTTCATTTGTGAGTGGGGAAAGGAAAGAAAGTGAGTTTCAGTCCTACAGAATGGGATTAAATTAATTCACAGTGTTTTGTTAGGAGCAGCCTGGTTTTGCTGTGTGTCAGACACTGGCACTGGCTTGCAGGGTGGTGCTGCTTGGACCTTCCCAGTATGTGGGCAGAGGTGGTGTGTACACTGCCATGGAGAACTTTACAACTCTTTACAACTTACAGGGTCCCACTCACCACCCCTTCACAAAAGTCTTCATCATAGTGGATAACTTCACAATTCTGTGTTAGAACTGAGTTCTGGTTTTGTAGATCTCTGTAGTTCTCTGTCTTGCTCCCCAGCAAAAAAGTTTCTGCATTTGCAAGTTCCAGCAGGAAACCAAAAATTAGCCTTTTCACTTAAGCATGGGATCAGTTGAAGTTTAATTTCCCCTGTAAAAGCAGATGTGGCAATAAAAACCCCTTGCCACAAAAATGGTCTAGAAAAACACTTCAGTGAAAAAGCTCACGGGGCCTGTTTGGTTATCAAAAATCAGCTGGTTTAACTGGGGTGATGTTTAGTGAGTGAGTGGTTGGAATGCCATGGGCTGGGAAGGTGGGAAGATCAGCTGGTTATTTTCCTTGTCATGGGGACTTGGCTTTTAAGAAGAACAAACAGTATCAGTTGTTGGATACTTCTATCAGTACTGCTGATTCCCAGAGAAAGTATTTTGTTGCAGAACAAGAGGTTTTGATACTCTTTCCATGGCATGAGCAATAACACTGGAGAGGAAGTGTTTCTGCTGGCCCCCAGTGGAGCTGCAGTGACCCCTGTCATTGCCAGAGCCATTCCCTGTCAGAGCTGCTGCCCTGCCTGTGGTGCCACCCACACAGGAGAGATCTCCCAGCCCAGTTCCAGTTTTGGTTGCCTGTGGTCTTGCTGCCTTCCACTCCAAGTGATGCTTTCACACCACTGTTCTGTGTGTGGCATCAGCTGAATCAACTTCGGGTTGGGCCAGTTTATTGACCTGACAAAGACCTTCTAACCAGGAATAATTCAGTGTCCCTTGAGGGAGTCCCATTCAGTCCCATTGGGGGAGCAGGGCAGGGGGACTCTTTCAGTGGGAGAACATTAAGTGCAGTATGAGAGGGCACCATTAGTCCCTCCACTTGTATCTTGCACCTGTGCTAAACTCTGTCCTTTAGCACAGGATTTACCATTTGTTTCTGCTCGAGTGTTTGGTCTGGTTTGTTAAAATGTCTTTTTTTTTTTTTAAATAGTACTGTGAGGAGCAGAGTGAGTTACAATAGATCCAATACAGGGAAGGCTGATGGAGTTCCTGTGCTGGTCCTGCCAGATGTTGAGTCTCCCTTCCAGAGGAGCTGCCCAGTGCTCTTGTGCTCCTCCTGAGCAGCCTGGATGGAGAAATATGAAGGGCTTCAGGACTGGGCCCTTAAAGAGTTAAATGCACAGAAATACTAATCAGTGAATATTTAGGTCATGGGAGGACTGAGACTGGAGAAAGAGGGAACCTTACTGACAGCCAGGGGGGTCATGTTGGTAATGGGCTGGAGAAATATCTTGTCTCTAGTAGTAACACCAGGTTTTGACTTTCTAATTGCACTTTCTGTTGTGTTTGTGTTCTTAGTTGCATTGCTGGTGCTTTGAAGGAGGTGAGGTGTGCAGTAAGTCCCTCAGTGGGCTTTTAGAACCACTTCTTGTGTCTTTCATCCTGTCCTGCAGCACTAGTTGGAGGTAACCTCCTCACCATGGCAGATATTTTGAAGATTAAATACGGGTAATTTGTTGTCTTTTCTGAGGCAATGCTTACAAAATTCAATGTCTTACTGACTTTCTGCAGGGCTCTGACACATAAACCCCTTCTCAACCATATGGGCTTGAAAACTGTGGTTGAGTGTTTGTAAGGTACCTGTTGTAACTGCAGTCCTGTAAGCAGCATCCCCTAAAATCCGTGGGATTGCTCAGGTTTCTGTCCATGTCTGTAGTTAGGCTTGAAAACCTTTAATTCAGCATCCTGGGTAAGAAGGAGCTGTAGCCCTTGTGTCCTCTCTGCTCTGGCCAGACACACCCCAGAGGCTCCATGTGACTGTGCTTACCCTGTGTGAAACAGTTCTCAGGGAGACTTCCCTCCCAGCAGAGTGTGGAAGAGAAGGGGAATTAACACAGAATTGTAAATGGTGTTGTGAGAAGAGCTGGGCAGCAGTGGTTTGGAGAAGAATCCTCTGAGAAAAGCTTACTGAAAACGCTACATCAACAGGACTTCTTTTTTTTGTGGTTAGTGTCTGTATTGACATGGGAAGAGCAGGGTATGAGAGAGTGAGGGACATTGAAACACTGCTCTGGCAGAAATGTGACTGTATTTCCAAAAAGGAAATATTTGGGTTTTGAAATGGGTTTTTTTATGGGTTTGGTCATGGTGTTAGAATTTGTAAATTGTCATTCAGTGAAAATAGCTATTGATAATACACTTTTTTTTTCCTTTCTTACTGGACTTGCCATTTCTGCTCTGTTTCTTGTCTCAGGAAAGAATTATCTGTATTTGGAAAGAATTGGGTTTTTTTTCCTTCGCAGTGCTGGGAGTTGCACAGACTCTACTATTAACATTGATGTTCAAAGGAAATCAAGAGCAGCTGTAGTGAAGGTGTAAACCCCGAGTAGCTCCCACCCCCTGAACTGATGATTAGAAAGGTGACTTAAAATATCAAGGAAATACAGGCAATTCCATTAATTTCCATTAATATGGTGATACTGGAATTAATGTGGTAATTCCTCCTGGTTTCTTATATTCCCAGGAAAGAGGAATTGCATGTTTTCTTAAACTCTAAGGTAAAAACACATGCTGTGTACAACAGAACTTGCCTGTCTTCCTGCTTTCAGAATCATTTTGTTTGGCTTGAGCTTTAGCATCAGTATATCAAGGAAGAGGCACTGCTGGTGAGACTGAAGGGTGGAATCTTTGCACTTGAGAGAGACAAATTGTTTCCAAAATTCAAATGTAGCTGTAGGCTCCCAAAACAAAGAGCTTTGAGAGAATATTTGTAATCTTGATTTGAAAGATTGTTCTGTCTTGTCCATGACAATGAGTAATTTCTACCATATGTATTTTCTGAGCAGCAGCCCCTTGTGCTTGGGTGTTCTGATATTCTGAGCAGGGTGTTCTGACTTTCTGACGTTCATTAACTTTTTTCTACTATTATTTTTAAAAAAGGAGAAATAGAATCTGACAATCTGGAGCCCTGAAGTGTTCAGTTGACAGCTAAATTATCTAATGCATCCTATTTGAAAGAAAAGGACTTGATGGTGTTGGTTGACAAGAAGTTCGACATGAGCAGCCCAGAACCCCCCCCTGCCCTGGGTTGCACCCCCACAGTATGGGAGCAGGTGAGGGAGGGGATTCTGCCCCTCTGCCCTGCTCAGGTGAGACCACTCCTTAGTGAGACATCCTTGGGGTGTGTCCAGCTCTTGGAGCCCCAACATCTCAGAGACCTGGAGCTTCTGGAGCAAATCCTGAGGGGCCACAGAGATGCTCTGAGGGCTGGAGCCCCTCTGCTCTGGAGAGGGACTGGGAGAGCTGGGAATGTTCAGCCTGGAGAGGAGAAGGCTCTGGGAAGACCTTAGAGCCCCTTCCAGAGCCTAAAGGAGCTCTAAGAGAGCTGGAGAGGAACTTGGGACAAGAGAAGAGAGTATTTCAAAGTAGGGAAAATTGTGGGGTTTTTCCTTCGTGCTTATGAACTTGGAAACTGAATAAAGAGCTCTCTCAAATAGTGTGTGAATCTGTTTATTAAATTAACATGAAACAGGTTTATTTCTAAGGCACTTAATTAAATCTAGGGGGACACTCCACTCTTTCAGGCTGTGAGTTTGAAGTGTGCCCAGAGAGAAGGGCTGAGCTCTGCGGGTCAGGCAGCAGTGTGTGATGTGTGATGTGCTGGGTGGGCTGGGGCAGGTCAGTTGGGGAGAAAGGTGTCTTGGTCCTAAATAAAAGAGGTAGTGAACAAAGGCAGAAGAAAATCTTTTAACAAAACAAAACTGTTCTTATTTGGAACTTTCTACAGACACATTTTTCGCTTAAAATGGTGGTGTCCAACATGGTTTATCTTTGACTCAAATATTAAATGGAGCAAATAGAGGGAAAAAGAAGGTGGAAGGTGGTGCGAAACGTGTCCCTGCCCATGGCAGGAGCTTGAAACTAGATGCTCTTTAAGGTCCCTTCCAACCCAAACCATTCTGTGATGGTTCTGTGATTATCTTCTTGTCTCCATGATTTTGCTCATGGTTTTAAGGCATTCTTCAGAGTAGGTGATTGAGAGCCCACACCTAAAGTGGGTAATGTTTCCATCCTTACATGATTTGTTTTGTTTATGGATCAAAAATGACAGTACAATGGACAAAAAGGTGTCTGTGCTGTGGCAGTGAAGAGTTGTCCTGCTGAAAGCCCTGAGAGCTGCCATCCTGCCCCTGGTCCTGTGTGGTGCATGTGGAGCTGATCTGAGGAAAACAAAGGAAAGGGAGGTGAGGACCAAGAGCACAAATGTTACATGTCACCAATTTACCAACATAATATCAGTGGCTTCAGCAGTGAGTGGGGCAAAAGGAAGACATTGCATCTACTGGTGGGAGAACAATCCCTCTGATGGATGTGGACAGGCTTATTGCCACATGTGAGGCAGCTCCCAGTAATACTGAAAATCATAATTAGGAGGAAAAGTAGGAGCATGTTCAACATGTGGAGTGCAGCAGGTATGACCATCTGTCCTCTAGAATGTAAAGGCAATTTGCCATCAGTAGAAGGAGTATCTTAAACAGAACCTGCAGTAGCTGAAATATTTTTCCACCAGTGGGGCTACTAGAAGAAGTAGCTGGTAACTAGAAGTTACTGCAGGGCTACTGCTGTAAATGGCATGATGGAGTTAGCCCAAAATGGGTTTGTGCTACCAGATCCACCAAGTTTATGGGTTAAAATTTTGATGAGGCAAGTCAAAATGTTCAAAGACTTCCCATGTATCTTGCAGAGATGAGTTAAAAATACCTTTGCCATAAGTTTACTTGTAATAATTCTAATGAAAATTAGACTGATCCAAGTGAATGGACTAATGATTGCCACTTGGCACCAGAGTTCACGTGGTTTTATCAAGCTCTGGATGACCCTTCACAATGGAGTTTCCACTGCAGTACTTGCTGTTTCTCAGCACAGCTGTGCACCATGGGGGCAGGTAGGTCTTGAAATGAGTTCTGTTCCTTCGTGCAATGGCAAAATGCTGCTTTCTTGTTTATCCTTCACTGACCATCCTCATACTGATACTTTCTTTGGGGGGTACATTGCAGCCCTTGCCCAATGAAAGGTAATCACATCAACTGCACTGTGCAGTAAGATTTCAGCTGCTGCCCAACTGCTGGTGAGTAGCTGCATTCCCTGGGACTCAAACTCACTCCAGTTCAGCTATGAAGAATTGAATTTGGGATGTTAATTATCCAAACAAATCAGAATGTGGTTTAATGCATTGTTAAGGACAAAGCAAAGAGTTAATAACTTCTGCAAGATGTGG
>VYZS01080248.1:23472-39673 GCA_013400695.1 Neodrepanis coruscans | reverse complement strand
ACACACACACACAGGCAAAAAGGACCAGGATCTACTGAACCTTAAAACAATTATTATTTTTCAGGATAACACACCCTCCAACACTAACATTATTCTAAGATGCAGGTAACATGTGACACATTTTCTTTTTCTCTCCAAAGCACAACACCCTTCCCTTCTCCTATCCTTCCTTTACAAATATCAATCATCAGCAAAGACAAGGCAAATGAACTTTTAATCAATAACAGCTACTGTTTCTTGTACCAGGACTGTTTATGATTTAAAAGGGGAAAAAAAAATTAAATCAATCCTGATGTGAACATTTTCCCACTTGGAAAAACAGTCCAATCCTATATCAAAAGGTTGGGGGGTTTATATGTTTTTAAAAGGTTTAAAAGCTAAATTAATTTTAAATTGTTTTTACATATCTTGCCTATAGACCGAACCACATCATATGATGAGGAAGGGTGGTCCATGGTATATTAATGTTCCTAGTAAGTACTTTAGCACCGGTCTGTCTGCTTTACACATATTTAATACCACTGCCATCTAAAAATCAAGACAACTCTAACCACAGTGTGTCTGTCCAGGCACTGTAGCTGGCAGTCCCCTTTCCATCCAGATCAGGTAGAACCAAACTCTTCTGGTATGTCTGTGTTCAGACCCCACTTTCTTCACACCAGTGGTATGAGGTACCTGAGATACCTTTCTTGTCAAGAAAGCACTAAAAAATGGCCCAATCCTTCTGGCTGGTCAGGACAATGCTGAATAAATATTCTAAGCAAACAAATAAAGAAGGAGGAGCTTATTCCATGAACAAAGGACCCCATGAACATAGTCTCTCACAGGAGATGGACTTCTAACTGTTTGTGGAGCTGGACATTGGTACCTAAAAAAAAAGTGAGACTGCAAATAAGGCTTCAACTTGATTTTCCAAAAGCTTGCTATTCCCAGGGCCTGAACAGCCAGGAGACTGACAATTCATTTTCATCTTCATATGCCACAGCATTTGAAGTAGCTCAAATGGCAATGTGTTGGCTCCAATCCAGATTTATCTGAACACAAGACACAAACCCAAACAGTGTATGAAATGGCATCCACCAACTTTTATATGAGCCCTAGTTGGGTTCACTTTGGCCCCTCGCAGTGACAGATTGTCCTGTTGACCAGTTCCGCAGACCTATACGTGCATCCATCCACAGAAGCCATGCCTTCTCTGTTGCTTCACCCTCCCCAGTCCAGAGAGTTTTGGGGGGTTCTTTGCTTTTTGTCTGTAAGTGTTGAGATATCCTGTGGCCACATGCAGCTTTCTTTTTCTCCCCATCTCCCCATACTGATTTCTTGTCATCCTGTTTCCCCAGTCCCAGATTTGTGAAAACAACAAGAGTAGTCTCTTTTTATCAGGATGATGGTGCAGTTCTGGGCTGGGTCCCTTCAGGACAAGGCAGGAGCTCTGCCACAGCTGTGGGGACAGCCAGCAGAGGGATACCATGTGTGGATGTGCCTGAAGCAGAGCTGCTAAGGTCCATTGATGACAAAGGGAGTGTCATGCTTCAGCCTCATGAGGATGACTTGTGGAAAGAGGATGATCCCCAGATGGCCAAAGGGAAGCCGCTCAGACATGCATCTCTGAGGGCCTGAGTCCTGGCCGGATATGTCCCAGATGGAGAAAGCAGGACATGGCCAGCCTGGCCTGGGGCAAGTAGGTGATCCTGCCAGTGTCAGCACTGCAGGACTCGAAACCCTCCCCACTCAGCCTGAGCACATGGCAATGCCCAGACAGACATCTCAGCAGGAAAAATCACTGGTCCCTAAATCTCCCTCAATCTCCCTATAGCTATAAACCACATTTCCTCCTGGCTTTACTAAGGTGCCTCTCTGGTACCACCCTTACACTGTACTTTGCTTCCACCCTCCCTTCTTGATATGCTGGGGGATGGGGTGTTAAGTTTGCATGGGGACATAGAGGCAATGGGGCTGTGGCCACATATGAAACCCTCTCACAACCCACCTGCCCAGTGGCTCTGCAAACCAGCATCAGAAATGTAGGATGGTCCTTTCCTTAGTTTGTGGCCAAACAACAGTCAGGAGGGAAAACAGAAAGGTTTCCCTTGGTATCAGCGACTGAACCAGAGCTGGGACTGCATTTCTTTATTTCCCACTTCCTCCATGAGGCCTCCAACTCCTGGGGAATATCTCATTCTCTTCTGTTCTCCAGGACTCTTGTATCCTTGTTCCCATGATAAATGCAAACACCTTCCAGTGGTGCTCCAAAGTGAGTACCCATCACATATCTACTCTCTCCTCCAAGCAGAGAAGGAACATCAGGCAGCTTTTTAGGATCAGAATAGAATAGAAGTTTCTCCACTTACAATTTTGCCAGACTTTAACTGGGCTCCAATTTTCCATGCTGGGTTTCTGCCTCGGGCTGTGTTTTGTTTTGTATTTGTCAAAAAATTCCATGACTCCATTTCCACTAACCCTTTGAACAAGGTTTAGGGAGGTCTTTTCTTTCTTTATTTTTCCTTTTGCCCATGTTAAAACATTATTACAACCATTTTACTGAGAAGCAGCACTGCCTCCAGGCTTGGCAAGAAGTGTTCCTTGAGTGAGAAGACAGACCTTTCTCCATCCCCATGACAGTGCCCGGAGTCGGTTGGATCACGAGTCTCTGAAACAGCAGAGGCTGGTTGGTGTTTGGCAGATGGATGAAGCACAAAGTCCGTCTGCGCCGAGCGCTCCCCGCCTTCTAACAGGCCTCAATCAACGGTTTCACAACAACACATTGGCCAACTGTGTAAACACAGGGTAAGGCTTAAATATAGTCCTTGCCTTGATGAACAATCGGCGCTGAAAGAGAAAAGCATCTTATGCAAATAAACAAAGGTTCCGCAGAACTCAAGTATTTGGGCCAAGGCCGAAGGAGGGAATTCATGACAGGGGAAGCTGTTGAATGTGAAAGCACATGCAAGTTTTCAGATAGGGATTTTGTCTGCTTGGAAGCACTGATTCAAGTGAACTGGACTCCTCTGTGGCTTTGGGTTGAGTCCAGCAGATCCTAGATCCAAAGAGTTTCAATGGGAGAACAGAGAAGGAGACAGGGAAATGAGGAAGGCCAAACCAAAACGCTTTGTTTGGGGCAGATCAATTAACCTGAAACCTGTTTTTGTTTGCCTTACTGGGAAGATGGATGTGTTCTGCTGGCTTGGCAGGACCTTTTCTTCTTCAAGACTTTGGCTCCACTGGTAAAACTAAGGCACCCCATCATTATTCCAGTGGCTGTAGCTGCAGTATGATACAGGTAGTCTTTGTGCTCAGAGTAACTGTGGGGCCCCATGGAACAATAATCCAGGTCCTGCACCCACAAGTCTCTAAGAATCACACAGACCTCCAGAAATAGCCCACTGGAACCATGGGAGCCAGATCCCCTGGGATAGCTCCTAGAGTCCAGTTTAGGCTGCAGAAACCATCGTCTGAAGTTACAATTGCTTGATGACGTGTAACTAACAGGGAGAAAAAGGCAAAAGCAGCATCAGCAGACAAACCAACCCCAAACCCCCCCGGACTGGGGCTCCAGGAAAATTGAAAGGGGAGAAATGTGCCTGCCTTCAGGAAGGCTGTGGGAAAGCTCTGAAAAAGCCCAGCTCAGTGAGATCCCTTCCAAGGGGCTTAGCAGTGAATGGAGGGGCTTTGTTGTACCTCTGCAATGGCTGGGCAGTGCTTGGAGACAGGCCCCTGTGTAGCAGAGAGCAGCCAGGTTCTAGAAGGGATGGCATCCGCTGGCACAGCTCTCTCCTTGGGGCTGGATTTCGGTCCAGAGGGTCCTAGCAGAAGCCGAAGTTTGACTGCTGGGGCACAGGCAGAAACACTTCTCTGTTCTGCTGGAGAGGTTGTAAGGTGGCCAGAGACTAGGAAAAGCCAATGGGTAAAACAGCTGCAGCTTTACAAGTGCACAGGAACAGGGTCATGTCTTGCCTTTAGAGCAGATTAAATTTAAGACCTGTCAACCTCAATGGCATCTAGGTCAGTTTTCTTCCTTTGCATTGACAGGGAACAAATTTGAAGCCCTGAGGTGTCATTTCTGCATGTCATGCTTTGAGTTGTTCCCTTCCTTTATCATGATAGACCTGTTCCCTTCCGGAGAACGATCATTTTTCAGCCAAACATGTGGTGGTTCACATTCCTGAGTTATGGAACACACAGCTTGTCAAGGGAAAGAGAATTTGGTTTCCTGTCCTGCTGACCCCACAAATGGGCCACAGAGCCACCGACCCCTAGAAATGACACCACTCAGGGCCAGGTCATTCCCCGGGGAAAGGAGGTTACCCACAGGGAGATGCTGTGCTGGGTTAGTTGCCTTCTTCTGACCCAACCTTTCACTTGCATTTGCTCCTCAGACTGGGCAGATGTGCCCCAGCTATGCACAGATTAGTGTCTCTACGTCAAACCGCTGGAAGCCCCCAGGCTCAAAGGCACCATGTAAAACCCGAGCTCTTTCACAGCCTGACCTTCTCCATGCCCTGTAGGGTTAGCAATTCCCTGTTTTCAAACCAGGGGCTATGACCCAGTCAAGACACTGAAAGCTGCTCCTACAGTGAATGTTCAGCAATCACATACAGATTAGAACTTTCAAAAGGGGGTCTTTAATGCTTGAGAAAAAGAATTAGGACTCCAAAAAGCGCAGTAGGCTGGAAACAACAGGGCTGGAATAACTGGGCTCTCAGCCTCCATGAGTGTTTGTCTCAGCATTTTAGCCTGTTTCTGGGTGTGAGTATTTGATTGTAAATACCACTGCTGTGGAAACTTGGCTGAAGGGAAGAGACAGACTGTCACAGGCACTGGAACAGAGATGATCATTATCACGACTTGAAAGGATAGGAGGGTAAGACTGGGAACAGATGGCTTTGAACTGTGAGGCAGCTCCAGGAAGGGTGCACAGCGCTTGCTATCACATGCACCTTTGCTCTGGCTGAAAGATCCTGTAGCTCACGAATCTGAGGAGTTGCAGCAGCTGTGCTGCTCTGAGGATCTGAGTTGGTTCCAGCTGGTCAAACCTAGTCAAAAAGCTACAAGAAGGCCCTGCATGCAGCTGCGTTAAGACACATACAGTTGAGTGGAGTCCTCCTGGCCAAGGGACCCAAGCTGTGCCTAGATGAGGTTATCCCAGAATGCTTCCCAAATCTCAGATCTAGAGGCATGCTTTGGCTGTGTCCCAGCTCCAGATTGGGTATGTACCAGCAACCCCAGAGCCTCAGTCTGCAGACAGAGGAAACCCAGATGGGAATGCTGGCGCATCTTAACGGCTCCAGCCCCTGTGGGGGCTGGGGACCAGGACACAAGAACTGGTTAGCACAGATAGAGCTCAGGGACCTGCCTGCCCTTGCTGAGCTTCAACTCTCTCCTGACTGTCTGTCCACTTCTCCAGCGATCAGACTCTGCATGGTCCCATAAGGAACAACTCCACCAGACAGTATCTCCAGATTTCCAACTAACTCGGTTATAGAGCCATAAACCCAAATCCCAGTGGCACTGGTACTGTATAAGGATAATTTTTCCCCTTTTTTTCTTGAGATGCCATGCTGATATAAGCCAAGCATCATGGCCAAACCTACATGGATGATGCCATCTTGTCAGTTAAGGTCATTACCCCATCACAAACAGTAAAAAGGTCTTTATTTTCTAACAACTGCAGCTGATTGATGTTAATTATGCAACATACTGTGAGTCCATATGGACTGTGTTCCATGAAGGTTTTTCTTATGATCAGTCTTTCTGGATTCACGTCCTGCCAAACACCACTTGTTTTCATGGCCCATCTTATTTACTGCCTTATTAGTCTGGTGTTAGATTTTTCCCCCAGTCCTCTGGAACTTCCCCAGAGTTCCCAGATTTGTTTAAAAATCGACACTAATGGTTCAGAGAGCTCTCAGGCCAATTTGTTTATCCTTTGATGCAAGTTATCTGATCCTGCAGAATGTCTAACTTTAATTACTGCTGTTCAACATTCGGCTTCATCACTAGTAGAACACAAAGTGTTTCATTATCTCTGTAAAGTATGGATGTGTCATCCTACTTCTTGCCAAAAAGAAAAATAAATGTTAAACAAATAATTTTGTCTCTCCTCCACACAGGATGAATATTTTTCCATTATTTTCTGGGATGTCATTATAGGATTTGGCTTTTCTTGATACATTTAAACAATCATCATTAACCCTAGTGGCAAGAGGTTTTTCACTCCTACATTTAGCTTCTCTTCCCAGGTTCTCACCAGTTCTACTAACCACTATCAGACTCCTCCTTTTTTATTTACCATTAACATCATCATGCATGAGTGCCACATATTTATGCCCACAATGCTATTTATCTATATATATATATATATGCTAAAACTACAATACCCTGGCTTACACCTTCCCTCTTAGCTGTGCTGGCTTCTGCAAAACAGCATTCAGGTTTCCAGAATAGCACTGATTTTACAGCATCTCACAAAACAGTCTCAAACACTCCCCAATTATCATCTGTTCAATTTTGTTTAAATAATTCCTTCCACTCCTTAATTGTACTCCTAATTATTTTCAGCCCAAGGAAATAGTACTTTTTTCAGAACCAGGGGCTAAAGCTGGGCACCTCTGTGCTTTTAAAAATTCAGTCCCTCATCACATATAAATAGCTCTGGTCAGAGCTTTTCTGTGTTTGCACATAGAGAGACAGCCTGGGAATAGGTTATGGAGTCCTTGCCCATCACGAGACCAGAGACTTGCATACCTCAAATGCAGAGGAAGCTGGTTTGGGGTTATTTGAGGGGGGTCATGTATCCCTCCTCTGCTCCCAGGCTCACAAGAGGGGAAAAAGCCACTGGGGACCAAAGACAGCTTTCATCAATTGAGATGTTTTATTTTGTGTTGGCTTTTTTTTCCCCTTAAACATCCTTTGTTTTCTAACAATAAATCATATCCTGAGGCAAAAAGCCTTTAAAGGGACTGGGCATGGAGTCTGCTTCCGTTCCCTGGCTGGCGAGGCAGGCCACCAGCTGACAGCAGCCATCAATCCACAAGTCAGCGATCAATCCATCTTTATCTGTCAGCGGGACCGGCGCAGGAGGACCCCGGCTGTGCCAGGCTGCCATCCCCCGGCGGCTCTGGCGGCACCGGGAAACTCCCCAGTGACGGACCCAAATCCTCCCTCTCTGCCTGTTCCCGGGGTGCAGGCTCCTACTGTCTCGGGCACCATCCCTTTACACTCCCTAGCGTGTTCCACAGCCAGCTGAGCCAAGCCACCCTCGAGGTGTCCTTCTCGTGATCCAACAGAGCACGGGCACTCCACCTCCCACTGTCCGGAAAAGCCAACAACACTGAAGAAGGCAATAGCATTTTTTCCAGAGGGGACACCAACAGTTTACTGGTGGATAACGCTGCCCTTACCATTACAGAAATCTCAAGCCATTCGCTTTTTGTGCCATCAGTGGTGATTTCCACCTTCTGTTGTTTACTGCCCAGGCTTCTGGGCTTGCTTTTTAACGTTTGTGCTGCCAGGACTCAGCAATTTATGGTGGCGCCTACATTTTCTGTTTACCCTCTTAATATTGTTCCCCAAAGATGTTCCATTAAAACCCTCTTAACTGCTCTACCTTGTTTGTTATCCAGAAAATTGGTTGCTGTCCCAGAGAGATGGAGGTGGTCCAGCTTGTATGGTCCCTCAGGAGGCGGACCCGATGCTCCATGACCTGAAACACCTTCATTTTACACCTTTTGCCCCTTGGTGGTCTCCTTCCTCAGTCTGCTTTGCTTCCAAGATGCAAGGAGGGGTTTTGCCCGTGATCATCTGAACTTTCCTCTCCTTCAATTCCCTCCTGAGATCCCTCAAGTTCTTGCTGATCTGAGAAGTATTTTATGAGGCAATTTTGTTCATGCCAAATGTGTCATAACCAATGGATCCCTGCCTACAGTCATCAGAGCCCTGTTCTGCCTCTCAGTGATGTGTGTTGTGCTGCAGCCAAGGAGACCGCACACAGGCCCGTCGTCTTTCTGTCCCCTCTTCTGCATCTGGCTGGGCAGAAGATTTGTGTCTGTCTGCATATATTTGCTCCATTGCCATTGCTTGTGCTCTCATACTCCCCTTAAGCCTGAGGGGATCACAGTCAAAAGGGGCCATCAGAGATTGTTTATGTCTTTCTGATGCTGGTTCAGGCTCAAGAGCTGTTGGTCACCTTGGCCACACTTCAGTACCTCACATCATCTCTATGAGGACAGGCAGTGCCCTTGCCCTCTGATACAGGTTTCCATGCAGAGAGAAGAGCATGGTGCTTTCGCCCTCTATAGGGTCCCTGCTTGGTACCCATCCTGAGAAAATGGCCTCAGCGTTTTGGGGCATGTTCCCCTCTCCCTTGCACTGATGGCTATGTCATCTATCCAGCCACAGCAGCCAGAGCCATCAGTTCAGATCCCAAGCTGGGACTGCAAATCCTGGCCTGTCAAGGGTGCCCAAGGCTGCTGTCACAGCCTCTAGTGATTTCACAATTCTACCAGATCAAGATCTGCCCTTACAATCCTCAAGGCTTTTCCTCCCCATCGGGGCAAGACTGTGTCCCAGGAGAGGCCTGTCCTGCTCAGAGCAGATGAGGCAAAGAGGTCTGCCTCATCTCAGCCCCTTGAAAGGGATATGACCATGATGAGGCTTCCTTTGGCACTTGCTCTGTGCCAGGAAAGCATCTGGAGTAGAGGCAGCACAAGGATGTGAGGAGATGAGGGTTCCTCAGGGAAAAGGAGAAATCTCCAGTCTGGAAACTCTTTCATTCCTCCTGGCACAGTTTGGGGCAGGCAGCAGGGCAGGGGGAAAGATGTGGTGGGATCTTGACATGGAGCTGCCTCAAGCTGATGTCCTAGACTCTTTTAAAATGTCCTCAAGCACTTGGATTTGCCTTAGATTAAGTCCAGTTGCCTGGGCTGGCATGTACCCATACATGGACTAAATGAGAACCACCCGTAACACCTCTTGTCCTCCCTCCTCCTCTCCCGCGCAGGTTCATTAAGGCCTTCCCCAGCGAAAACAGGCCGTGTTTCGGGGGGAACGCTGAAGCGTTTGATATTTTCCACTCTGCGTGTCAAGGGCATTTACAGTCGGCGTCAGGCTGTTCCGTCAGTCTGAGGGAAGCACTTTGAAGTGTTTGTGGTAGGGGCCACATGTGCACTCAAGATGTGGCTGCCTCTCTAACTCCCTTTGCATTCCCAGCACCATGTGACAATAAACAACACAGCTTAACCCTTTCGCACCGCAGCCTTGTCCCACTTGGAGATGGGGAACAGGGTCCTCATCCTCCAGTGCATCTTGGTGGCTGTGCCCAGGAAGCCTGCGGTGATCCTGCTTCATTCCAGGAAAGCAGCAGCACAGCTTGGGCAACCATGGCTGATGAAGGCAATGAGATGAAGCTGAGAGGCCTTGAAGCTGCTGGTCCAAGCAGAGGATGTGTTGCTAATCCCCACACATCCTGCCAGAGGTCCTGCTTTGATGATGAAAGTAACATCATTTGCCACAAGCAGCTGCAGAGTCAGTTCCCACCCTTGCCCATCCTGCAGTGGGTCCCAAGGAACCACAAGGAAGGAGTCCTAGTGCCTGTGACACACCAGGGGTGGCCACAATGACATTATTGCCCATCCCTCCAGTGTGATGGATGGCACATGACACAATGGGCAGCACTTGGGTTGCACAGCTGCTGCCCAGGGACCTCTGGGCACAGAGAAAACAGTTGCAGCTGCTTCCACTCAGAGGCAGTGGTGCAACCCTCGTAGTATTTTGAGGAGTGGTAGTGTTTTGAGGAGCTCTCTGCTCCTCTACAGTGGTCAGGGGTGAATCTTATTGTGGAGGGCTTGCACAGTAGCCACATAGTGCTTTGCCATAGCTACAGGCTTTAGGGTATTTTCACATGCCCAGAGAGTGCCCTGGAGAGGAGCTTGCTTTGAAATGAAACATTGGGATTAGCAAGCACAGATGCTCTTTCGGGGAAGAGTAGCATCCACCCTGCCACCCACTTCTCCTCAGCTTGCTAAAAAGAGTGATGGGACAGAGTGGAGAAATCCAAAAACACGTAGTGTCACCAAGCAATGTTTTGAGATACACCTTCTCCCCTTGTTCCCCCTCAAGCAGGAGGAGAGTGGGCTTCTCCAAAGAGCCCCTTGCCAGGCTTCAGTCTTTGTGGGTAGATATCCCATCTTCTGTCAGGAGCCCTTGGCTGTGTATTGGGAGCTGGTCTTGGCTTGCACCTTTGGAAATCCCGTGAGATAGAAACTCAAACCTCACGGCCCTGCATGCCTGACTCTGCCAGTGGTTGAGCTGCAGCCTCTGTGGGGTGGTGTTAATTCTGAGCAGATTCTCAGCCTGATCCATGCAGCCTGAATCCACTGCAGTGATCAAAAGGACAGGGAAGGCAACAGGGGAGGATAGAGCACAGTGAAAAAGGCAGAGCTCAACAGCTGTTAGCTAAGGGGACAGGGATGTGAGCTCTGGAGAGGTAGCTTCCACCCTTTGCTGCTGCCTCCAGAACAGCAGTTTTTGGGGAGCCAATACAGCATTGCCCCAGTCACTCAACCCTGCCTTCCAGGAGCTGGGAGCAGAGCTGAGACTACAGACACATTCCCCCATGGCACTGCTGGCCTGCCATGGAAGCACAGACTCAGGATGGGAACGTTTCTCCAGCAGCTGCAGTGTTAACGTGTGGCACAGAAAAAATAATTTTCCTTTTCAATGATTGCATTACAGAGGGTGGAGGCCTGGGGGAAGGGTGTCATTGTACTGGCCCTTGCTTGGCAGGCAAAATACGTCTTCTGGGCTGCAGCTTCCTAGAAAAGTTGAAGCCAAAGCATTATCCAGGGTAACTGACCTCTCCTTCTTACATGAAAGCCCCCTCCCTGCAATTAATCTGAGTCCTGAAAGTCTTTGCCTTCCACTCTGATTTCCCAGTCCCCGACAAAATGTCTGAACTCATTCCACATCTCTCTGGCCACGGTCCCTCCTTGCTGAGGTGATTGACTCCGTCACCCAAAGGACTGTGCTTCGCTGTCTTCAGGAGGGTGGATGAGACAGCCCCAGCCTTGCATTTCTGTGTTTATGTTCATGCTGAACTGGCACCAGGAGTAGAGGTGGCATGAAATTACAGTCAGCTCTGATTCATCACAACACTTCAAAATCCTACATGCTCTAAATCAGACAGGTCAGAGTCAGACAAGTGACTCCTGGTGCTGCTCCTGGAGCACCATACCTGGAGCACCCTGATAAAAGTAGGACCTGTCCACAGAACTGCAGCCATCCAAACATCACCTGCTTAGCCTGAGTTTATCATCAGCTCACTGGTGAGAAGGGGATGCAGGATGGCTACCTCAGGTGGAAACAGCTGCCTTGAATAGCCTTGCAAACATTAGGCAAAGACATCACATGAGCAGGAGCATGGCTTCAGGTTTTTTTGTTTGAGGAATCTTTCTGGTTTAGATTTGTTTTCCATTTCTGCTGGTATAGCAACCTGGGGTAGAAATAATTTTCTTTAGAGTTTCTTTTTTTTTTTTCCCCATTGCCCAAAAGCCCCTCCACTTCCCTATCAAATTCACAGACCTGAGGGCAGGCAGATTTCCATCCACCTCACAAACCCCAGTGAGGCTGATTTCATAAGACCTAAGCATGCCATGGATCCCAGCTGTCCATCACTCACCCTGAGTGTGGATACATTCATCCCCATCAGCATGCCAAGCCAAGCTTTGATGCCAAGGATATGTGACATATATGGATCGTGGTTGCAGAATGAAGAGAGCTTCCCCTTTCAGTACCCGCTGACAGCCCAGAAGGCTCATACAGCTGCAGGCTGACCTGGTCACACACACCAGCTCTATTAAGGGCGACACTTCACCCTTGTATAAACCCTTTCGTCAGAGGATCACAGAGTGCTTTGCAAATGCTTGCCTATTAATCCTCATCGTGGTCCTGGGAAGAAATAAGAGATGCAGAAGAATCACCTAATTTGCTATGGAGAGGGGGCACTTTCTGGGGTGAAACTGAGGCATTTAACAGATGAGAACAGTGCTGCTCCACAAAACACACCAGCCAGAAATGAAAGGAATTAAAATGGTGGTGCACGAGGGGAACTTTAGGCAGGAAAATTGTGATTAATCACACTGAAACCTGGCTAGGACAACAGTGAAAGGCTCCATGTGATTTTTATCAGGCTCTGTTAGTGCTCCACTCATACTCCAGTGTGACAGGTAATGCAGCATCCCAGGAGAGCAGGCTGGGGTGGCAGGATCAGTACTCAGCTTGGGAGGGAAGGGCTGGACAGAACTTCCAAAAGCAACAGTGTGACTGAGATTGTTGGACATGACCCACTGATGCACACTGGGCCTTGGGCTGGCTCACTGGCTGAGAAGTTCTTGCTCCTTGTGACTGCAGGGACAAGTGGCTCTCCAGGACAGTTGTCATCTGCTGTTTGTGTCATACTTATTCCCTAACCCTTGCCCCAAGGTGCTTTTTGCCATTCCACTGCTGAATTTTTGTTGTTTCAGGCAGACAAGACAGAGCCTTGGCCTTTACTTGCAGCTTTATTTTCCTATTTAATCTCTTCACCCTGGACTGCCTGCCTATCCTCAACCCTACTATTCCCTTGGAAAGTTCCTCAGCTCAGCCATACCCTCCTGCATGTGCAGCTAATGTGAACAAAATCAGAGGCAGGTACAGCTACATAACCCTCATTGCTAATAACGCTTAAAGGTTCAAAAAACTACTCTCATCAAGATGGGATTATTTGAAAAGCAAATTCTACCCAGTTGCAAGACAAACGCTGCCTGATCCCTGAGCCCAAAACAGTCCAGATGATGAAACTGGCAAAGACGAAAAAGGTCACTTAGAGCTCCTTTTCATACCAGGATTTCAGGAGATGTGAATTTGCCAATCCTTCCACTCTAACAACTCCTTTCAGAGTAGATTTTGCAAGACTGAAGGATATTAACAGGGACTGGGCACAGTGTGTAAACTCATCTAATTTTGCAAATGCTACTGAACCAACTCTAGATGATGGCATGAGATGGAGGATGAGATTGTATGAGTTGAATGAAGCAAGAGCTCAGAGTCTTTTTTTCTGGGCACTGATAGCTGTAGTAATTATCAGTGCCAGCTCTGCCAGCCATGTGCCTCTGCCTCAGCCACATACCACTCTGAGGTGCCTTTTGTATCCTCACTGCAATGAAGGATTTCATTCCGCTAGGGTTTATTATTCTTTTATAGACTGAAGGGCTTCAGCCTAATCTTTCAACAAACAAAAGGAATCTTTCAACATTTCAATGCTGTTGTAATTGGCTCCAAAAATAGCACCATCAGAGCCACATTTCTCAAACTTCTCAAGTCCAAGGATTAACCTTTTTTCAGAAAAAAAATTCCTAAGACCAACTTGTATATTTTTCATAAATCAAATAAACAAAAGACTAAAATTTGAAAGTTCACAGAATCAAAGTTAATATATAGTAGCTCTTACTTCCTCCCACTTTGTTTGTGTGCTTGCTTCTGTGGCTGTCAGAGAGGAGGACAGAGGGTTTACTATTGTTTCATGAGTCACTGGTGGATGTTTTATTGACCACTAAAGGCCCATGGATCAGAGTCTGAGAAACACTTGTTTAGTGATAAACAGGCTCCTTATAGGTGGCCCTGGCTCTCTGCTCTGCCTTCTGGCTTATGCTTCAGCAGATATTCTGTCATTAACTCCTTCACCCACTGAAGAGCACTGGTTGTCTCCCATGAGGACCAGGTGCTCTGCACAGCTCCATTCATGCCACCCTGTCCTGGTAATCACCGTGCATTCAGTTTATACCCCTGGATCAAAGCTATGCTCCTTGTACTCCACCCACATCAGATCAATGGCAAAGCACCATTGCACCAGGGATGCAGAATGATGTTTATCCTGTTTCTGAAGACAGTACGTGTCCTCTCAGAAAGAATGAGTTATCTCTACTGCTCCTCCTTTGTAAATGGCTTTTCCTGCCAGGAAAACTGGCCTCAGTGCAGCCCTCCCTAACCCCCCCCAGCTCTCTCCAAATTTTGCAAGCAGACACCTTGGCACCTCCTGCTGCCTTCGGACTGTGTTAGTGTTGGCTGGCTGGACTGAGAGCTTCCATCTTCTTTCTCCTTGTTTCATTAGCTGTCATATTTAGGGGGTTTGATCTTCCCTGGAGCCAAGCCCTGCCAAAAGATTTACTCCACTGCAGTGCTCCGTTTCACATAATTGCCAGAGAAAGCTGCGCAGTTGGTAACGACCAAGGCAAGGGAACACACGAGATGCACTCAGGATATGGCGTTCACATATTGTACTTTCATAAAGGTATAGCAATGGAAACATTCCCTATTTTGATTGTCCCAAAGCCACAGGAAAAAGGGAATTAAGGGAATTGATATGTCTGGGATAGATGCCAGCTCTGATTTACTCACATTTTTACCCTGATGTGAAATACCTTGGTCAGAGATGGAAAAGTTTTATAGAAGACATGAACCAAATCAGGCCCTGCAAGTGGTAGTATCCAGCTAAGAGCTGTCTCAGCTGGCACAGCCAGAGAAACATTAAAACAAAGGAACTGGGAATCCAATGGGCAGCTCTGTAGGAAATTTCTTCTCTTCCTCCAGAGGGTTTGGACATTTGCAGTCTGCCTTCTGACCACAAAGTGCCTAAGGTACCAGAACACCAGAGAGTTAGGATGTAGGGGTTGGCTTGGCTCCTGGAAAGAGGATGTGCTTTATCATCAAATCCCAGCATGATTTGGTATGGAGAGGCACAGAGCGGTCAGGGCAGAGTTGTGAGCCCAAAACAGGGTTGCCTTTGGAAGCAGTATAAAAAGAAAATATCCTTGCTAACATAACCTCACCTTACAGTTTAACCTCCATGTTCCCTCAGAGAGTGCAAACATGCCTGCACATATTTTAGGCATAGCAACCCACTTAGGAAGACTCAGATGTAGTGTAAGTCCAATTAAAGCAAAATGGAATGAAGGTCCCAAATTATTTCAATGTGTCAGAGTGAGGAGTTTGCAAATCCACTGGTTATTGCAAAGCTGTTCTGGGAAAAATAATTTCTGTATAGATTCCATCCCACTTTGCTGAATTTCATGGGAGTTTTGCCATCAACTTTGATGGGAGAGGGACCAACATATACAGGCAAGCTTTAGCCATACTTTAGTTGTGCTTCAGGCCAAATTGCCCCAATCTGGCAATGAATTTTCTATAGAAAAATCTCTGTCCCTGCAACAGTGTTCACTGAACTCACACCAGCGATGTCTAACTCCAAGATCCCATCTGACTGTCTAAAAGCCCCCAAGAACATGTATCTGCATTAATCTCACTGCGATTAATATGAGTTCAGTCAAGGGCAGAGTTTGATGAAAATATCTCATTAACATATCAAGTTGGAGGGTAGATCAAAGCTTTTTTTTAGCTCACTAATAAACCAAAACAGAAATAGCACTGCAGAGGAAGTAGCTCATTTGTTTGTGATGGCTCCCTTCTTTGGGAAGGTGAATACAGAAACCACAAAATTATTACTGCTGAAATAACCAAACCAAAACAAAAAATTAGGCAAATCTTTAATGCAGGATGTCATTAATAATTATTTCTGTTGTTAAAATTTCCAAGCACCAAACAGTGGGATGAAGCATTCTGCCCACATCACTCACCTCCAACCTCTGTTCAGAACAACAGAAAACAGCGAAGGTCTTTTCTTAATTTATGAGGGATGGGAGGGTTTTTTCATGTATTGGAATATTTACAGAACCCCAAAGTTCTGGTAGCATAAACTAGATTTACTCCACCTCAGTGTGCCACCCCAAGGATATGGTTCCTCTAAGGCTGTGCTCTGCAGTTGAGCTCATTGCTCTCCAAGGCTTTCTAACACAGTTACCAAAGGGCAGATACTGGCATGTTTTTCTAAACTTGCTAGAAAGCCATTTGCTCCCTTAAATGTAATTTATGTCATTCAGCTAAAAAGTTTGTTTTCAGTATAAAATGTTTTTTAATCACCTCTGTTAAATCTTTCTACTTCATCTCATCTGGTTCCTATGGAAATGGCAAGTCTTCCAGAACTGCAAATTTTGTTTCCCAGCCAATGTTAGGAAAACTGCTTTTTTCCACTACCTTCTGAGATAGTGTTTGCATACAAAAACTGTTCAGATCTCAGAAAATAAATTTGAAATTGTTATTATTCATTACACTG
>VYZS01080248.1:6322-21425 GCA_013400695.1 Neodrepanis coruscans | reverse complement strand
TAAAGATGCATTTTTATTAGCTTTTGTAGAAGAAACCCTGACTAAAAGCTCCTGAAGCTTGCCCAACGACCTCACATTCCCTGGGTTTCTCTAAGCCAGAATTCTCAAAGTCTTTATGTAGCAGAGGCCAGATCCCACTTCCAGCTCCAGTCTGGGCACCAGGCTCACTTGCTCTCCACTTCTTCAGCCCAGAGCAGAGTTCCTGTTTACGTCAGCAGTAGTTGGCCAAGAGAAGAAGAGAACAATGCAGCCCTTATAGATTAACAATATTTCAATTTTCTTAAATTTTGCAGTATATAACACAGCTCAGAGGAGTAATTTGTCATTCTTTTGGGCCCTTGCTTTTTCTCTCCTTTCTTTCTCTTCCTTTCTCATCTTCCCCTTCTCTCCTCTCCTCCTTTCCACTTCTGTCTTTTTGCCTCATTTTCTCTCTCCTTTCTTCATTTACTCCCTTCCAACAGATCCACTACTGCTTTGATGGCTGTGCTCCAATCTCTCCCTCTATGTTTTCTGCTAAAACCACTGACAACAGAATATCTAAGTGGAGATGCATTGCAGTGTCCTGGAAAAGGATGCATAAAGCAAAGAGAGCAGGACTTGAGGGAGGGGAGGATTGGGATATGCAACAACAGTTACAGGCAGGAAAGATGGGGTACATCCATTGGTATAGGCAAAGTAGAGAGCTCACCCCCAGCACCTACAGCACTTCTGCCTGGCACTGTCAGTCCAAGAAAAATTATATATCATAGTCATAATGAAAAAAATAAATAGAAGTGTTTCAACTTTGGAGTGTTGGATATTTGATCTTATCTGGAATGAGTGTGTGTTTCCATGTGTTCATACATCACTGCTGTTATTTTATTACAGAATGCTGTTATGATATTTCCCTTTCCATTTTGCATAAATCTTCCTTTTCAGACATGCGATCACTGGCTTAGGGAATATTTACTGTGAAATGCCTCAGTTTTTGCAGACCTGAATTTCTTGGTTTCATTCCTGGTCTACTCGGCACAACCAGAGCCTTTGCCACAGATGTTCCAGATACTGCTTTTAAAAATATTATCCTCACCAAAATTGGTGCTTTGGCCTGCTGTGTGAACTGCTAAACATCATCACAAAGCAGCAATTAGTCTTTAAGTTACTGACAATCTTTGTCTCCTCAAACCTTAATGTTTAGGTCCCATAGAAAAGTGCAGTGATGGACACAAAACCAGCACTCACAGGTTGCCGTATTTGTTCAAACTCACCTTTGGTTCTTCTCCAAAAGCCAATCTCCCAGCTGATGTTTCAGGTGTTGCTCACCTTACCTGGATGCGTGCTCAAGGAAGGAGAAATCTCTTCTCCACAGCAAGTACAGGCTTTCCCCAATTTCATCCAGAACTTAAGCCTCCAAAACCCATGAGTCAAACTTCTCCAGCTCTGCAAAGGCCCAAATTCCTCATGGACTGTCCATCTGCAACACTGAGAAGCTGCTTCCCCCAAGCCAGGACCCAGAAGATGCTGTGCCACCTTAAAAAGAGTTGATTGACCCAGCTATGTTCCTGTCTAGCCATCACAGAGTAGCTCTTGCCTTGTTAAGTGTTTGCTCTTTAAGGTCACCTGACCAAAAAAAAATGCTTCAAGAAAAGAAAATTCCCTTGAGCTTGTCCCTTCTGTTCTTGGGATCAATGCCAGCCCACGTTCTCCTGTGCTCTTTCCCAGACACACAGACAATAGTTCTTTACCCCTCATTACATGTAAAGACAAGCTTCCAGGTCCCACAGGAAAGCACAAACACACGTGGACTTCCTACTATTACAGGTATTCTGTGAAGCACGGAAAACCTTCAGGACAGTCAGAAGAGATAGCAAAAGATAAGATGAAACCCACAGTCCTCATTCTTGTGGCCCTGAGTGCACTGAAAACTCTCCCCTTTCCTTGGGGTTTGCTGTCTGTGTTACTGCAAGCTGGGATCACGCTGCTGTGAAAAACAAAGTGAAATAACATCAGGAAACTTTTACAGGGCTCTTCCTCTCTTCCCATGTGAGCTGGCTTTGAACTTCGGCTCTTGGTTCTGTAGCTTTGCCTGTGCTCATACACCTTTTTGATCCCAATCCTGGATGAGGAGGGAGAGGCATTCCTTATTGTCCCTGGAAGCAATCCAATCCAGGAGCTGGTGCCCATGTCCTTGCTGCAGTACTCTCACTTTGCCTGCTGAACACCAGGACAGGCAATTCAAGCAGCCTGGTCCCTATCACAGGTGGGTGATGATCTTGTCCTTCAGGCCATCTTGGGTTGGAACTGACCACAGGCACAACTGTTCATGACAAAAACCACCGTATACCTTTTTCAGTACAGGAGCAAGCTGAAGATCAGACTGCTGCTTTTTAAACGACACAAACAGGGAACCACATCGAAGTAAAGTCACAGGGCATTTAATTTCACCCTCATTCTTCCTAAAATCACATGGCTCTTTGTGCCAACATTATATTTTGGCTTCATGTTTCCTTTCTTTACAATTTTCTTTACATTTTCTGTTCATAAAATGATATGAGAGCACAGAAACCCACCACTGGAGATACCCTTCCTGGGTCATCTGTTTCAGAGCAGGTCTCTATCTATCCCCCAGTTTTCACTTGCTGGAAAGTTACCCAGCCATATGTTTGCAATTAAAGTCTCAGTTCCGCCCAGGCTCATGGCAAAAAGTCTGCTTCACCTGGGTCACATCTCTAAAGGGAATTCCCCCCGACTGGATTTGCAGGCCATATTCAGTGGCAGCTCTGACACAAGTATTAGCCATAATGGAATCCATGTCAATTATGAGTTCATCCATTCGTTTTTCTATCCAGGCCTCCCACTCAAATTTCAGAGATCTCTTTCTAAAATGCAACTTGACCCATTTTGGAATGGAGAGAGTTCCTTAGTCACTCCATTTGAGACCAATTAGGCTGTTTGATTTGGGATCCTTTATCCCTCAGTGCTCTTAGCCTGTCTGTTCTAATAAATGTTGCAAAAAATCCCAGTGTCTGAAATCCATGGGCCCTATTTCCTACCCAGTAACTGCACTCCCTTTACTCCCCTTTTACCGACCTGAGTCAATCACAGACTCTGGGGTTACTTGGTGTGTGCCAGCTCCATCTCCTTGAAACGCTCTTTAAATCTGTTCCCGTGGAGGCCATGAGGATGAGGAGGTATGATTGACTTGTAATGCTTTCTTCTGGCTTAAGATCTTGGAGCAATCTCTTTTGCAGAGAACCCATGATGTGAACATGCTCTCAGAGTTCACTTTTAATTGACCTCACTGATTTGCTTGCAATATTGATCAAATCCTAACTGCTTCTTTCCAACAATCTCCTGGAGGGTCCAGTCAGCCCATGGGTTTAGGAAGATTTCCAGCTTTCAAATCAAGGATCAGTCACAGATCTGCTGTGATTATTTGAGCTCAAAGCTTTTGTTTTATGTGTCCTTCCCAGATGTTTCCAGCCCCTCACGTCCCTGTAGACAAGTCAGTGGTGTGGATTCAAGGCTGATAACGGAAACAAGATTGCAGGTTGTGAGAAGACATCTACCTGCTATAATTCAACAGTCTTTAGAAATTCTCCACATGTTCCAATCCAGAACAGCCTGCAAAGGTTGTGAAATTAGAGTGCAACCATATTACAAGAATAATTTAAACCCAATATAATGTAAACCTTTGACTGAGGAATGAGCCCGAGCACATATTTAACTGTCATCACAAAGAAGACGGCTTTCCTCATTAGGTGCCCAGATGAATTGTTAGAGGAGAAGGGCTGGAATTGGCTCTTCCTCCTGAGCCTCTGGGAATGACCCTGAACTTTTGGTGAGGGGGGTGTTTCAAAATCCCAACCTGACCTTGACCCTGAAGCTGTCCACTCGCCCCCTCTGCACTCAGCAGACCTATCCCAGATGAAGGTCTCCATGGCCTTGTGCTACACAGAGAGTTCAAAACCCAGATCTGGATTTTGCAGCCAGGGACCATCTCTGACTTTACCAGCTTCAGATCTGCAATTCCACTTGCTTTGTGTCACTTCTCTGTTGGCTTTGGGGGAAGCAAAAAATAATATAAAAAACCCAAACAGTAACAATCCAAAGGAGGGCAATACTGTCCCAGCAGCATTCCTCCTTGCAGAGCAAGGAAGAAGACAATTAAGCACAGCAGTACCCACATCCTCAGCCCTTCGGGCCTCACAGCATTTTCTTTCCTCTGCCTCTGTTTTGGGAGTTTTATTTCAATTTTTATCACTTTGGCTCGTGCTGTCTGAGAGGCAGGGGACCTCCTTGGTGTCCTTGAAGTGTTTACTCAGATTGGAGCACACCCAAGAGGTGGTTTTCAAGGCCCGTGCAAGAGCCTGAAACCCCACACCACACAAGGTGTTTTGCAGAGGGGTTGGTTGCAGCTGGCTCTGCAGAATCCGCCCCTGGGGACAGGTTTGCCTGCCAGTGATGGAGAGGTTCTGGGAGTAAAGCATGTCATCATCATCCTCCTCCTTTGTCTGGTATTTTGCTGTGGAGAAGTCGTGCTGCAGCACAGACTCTGCCCCTATTCTGGATGATATTCAGTCTCCCAGCAGCACACAGGAATAGTGATCCTTAGGTTTCCTGAGTCTACAGCACTGCCTGCTTTGGAGTCCTTCTCCGCACATCCTGAATCCAGGAGCAGAAACCAGACCTCCAGGCCTCTGTGTCTTGTTCATGCACTTCACTGACACATGACAGTCAGAGCCCATGACATTCAGGCTTTGAAAAAGTCTTTAGCACTGCTACTTTTTATGGTAGGTTGCATAAAACATTAAGATAGGTCCAAACAGAGCAATACAGCGTTTAGTGCATCTGTGTCCTCCTTTCCATCACCATCCTTGCACAACCTCTTGAACTTGGATGAAGGCCTGTGAACTATCAGGAGCTGTTCTCCTATTCAGGACTTCTCCACACAAGGGAATCTATTCTGCAGAATGCTTCATCCTGCTTTCATCCATTTTTAACCTTGGTGGTTCTTTATTGAATGCCCTTTGTTTCCTTCTTAAAGTCTTCTCTGTTTCTCTTCACTGCTATCTGCCTTCCTCTTCTTCCTGGTCCTCCATCTCATGAGCTTTTTTTATGATTTTTAATTCCTTTATTCTTCCAGGATGGGTAAAAACATTTTGTATTAGTGATAAGGTAATATTTTAAAAATAAGCTTCTTATAATCAAACTGTATTGATATATATGGGCACACATATTCCACTTTGACACTGATTTTCTGACAGATTAAAAAAATATGATCAAATACATTTCATACTGGAAAATACAAAATTTGAGAACACTTAAAAACTATGGAAACACAACTTTCTCGTGTTATGGAAATGTTTCATTTTAGGGAAAGACCGGGTTTTCTTTGCTTTTCTTTTCTCCAGAAAAAATACTCAAAACAGGTATATTTTAATGTTTGCACAAAAAATAACATGTCTTGTTTAAAAATCTCCTAATGAAAAATGTCCAGTAGGTCCCGGAGGTGGGTTCATTCCATGGTCACAATCCCTGTTGATGGTGGTGAGGTTGGTTACGCTTGGTAAGAGACACAATGAAGAACTAACAAACATCCTTTGCTGTTCTATGCTTGTCCCAGCTCTCCTCCCCCTGTGCTCCAATCTCTTGGTAGGAGGGAACATGGTATTTGTTATTGGTTTTGCACCGACCATGGAGCCTCATTTCTTAGGCAGCCTCCCAGGACAATGCCAGGTTCTTATGTGGAAATGAAATATGGCTCTGTTGGTGCATGCTGACGGGCCCTCTCCATGGGCAGCTTGCAAGGAAACTCACCCGTGGCATTCTGGCACCATTCTGAGCCCATTAGTTCTGCTCCCGCTGCTTCTGCTTCCTCTGGCATTTTCAATGTTACCGTGGAATGAGGAGTGAGCCCCAGAAGAGGCACATACCCAGAAATATGGCACTTGTCCCACTGTTACTAATAACTACTGACACTTAGTTTTCCACACCTCCAAAGAGGTAAGTTGAGTTCTCTTTGTTGTGCAGAAGAGCTCAAGCTCAGCCATCAGAGCAAATCAAAGCTGAATTCTGATGATATTGCACCTTTGATACTGTAGCTCAAGTCCATCTGTGTAAGCAACACTGGCTTTCTTCCCATTGCAGTTTTCTGTGCCTCCAAACCTCACTATTGAAATCAGGAGGCAGGCACAAAATGGAAAAGAAGAAATGAAAAGAGAAAAAAGAACAAGAACGGTGACACATTTTTATTGTTTTTCGAGGTTTTGTTAAGCTTTCAGGTGCAGTTGTCTCACTGTGCTAAAAACTTTTCTTCAATCAGATGGAAGGAATGCAAGGAATATAATCTTGATAAACAGAAAAACTGAGAGGCTTGAATAATCACACACTACCAACGACTAGTGCCCCAAACCTGATCATCAAATCATAGAATCATAGAATGGTTTGGGCTGGAAGGAACATTAAAGATCATCCAGCTCCAGCTTCCTGCCATAAGCAGGGACACCTTCCACTAGACCAGGTTTCTCCAAGCCCATCCAACCTGGCCTTGAACATATCCAGGAATGAAGCATCCACAGCTTCTATGGGCAACCAGTGTCCCATCACCCTCACGGTAAAGAACTTCCTCCCAACATCCACTCTAAATCTTCCCTCTTTTAGTTTAAAAACATTCCCCCTTGCCCCATCATTAAGGCATCTCTAGTTCACAGTATCAGGATCTATAACATTTCCCCATCACCTCAGTTCTAAGTATTTCCTATTTGCAGAGCAAACTTCTATCCCTGAGGTGACAGGCACATCTTAACACAAGGGTTGGGAAACATTTGTAAGCAACACCTCTTTCAAATAGAAATCAGCATGTTGCAGTGAAGATCACAATCATCTTACTGAAAAACAAGATAATTAATGACACTAATAAGTAATAATTAAAAAAATACTCATTGAAGTAGATTGTGGGCAGCTGTTTACTTGAGTAGGGTATTGCTCAGTTGGATCAAAAATCTCTGGGGCGTCTTTTTAGGGATGCAGCAATCCTGATCTTGAACAAGGCTGTATGACTCTATTGTAACAATGAAACATCACACAAGTAATCACATCTCAGTGAGAGCTCCAGTTTTCTGTTCAGAAACACTAAAAACTCTGAGCACTGACTGTCCAATTTCCACATTCACCTTGCTGCAACTGCTCCCACTGCAAAATTGTTATTGGTGGTAGGAAGAACAGCCTATTCTTCTGAAAAACCTTATAAACTGCTTCTTCAACTCCTACATCAGCCTGAACAGCCTCTTTTCAGAGATGGCTTTGTTCTCCACTCAAACTTTGCCTCCCAGACATTGGAGACATGGAACCCAAGTGGTCTTTGGTCATGCCTGCCAAGAGTTTGGCTTAGACCAGATGCCCTACTCCACCATAAGGCCCCAGCAATGTCAGCTAATGCACCATGTCTGAATTCCTGATCTCACTTGCTGGTGCAAGTCATAGGGAGTCCACCGCTTTCCTTGGGGCCAGGATTTCACACACTGGATTTAAGCTACTGCTAAGTTCAAAGGCCATTCCTCTCAGTGTTGGGACTAAAGCCCTCCTAAAGAAGTCATGAGTGGTACCAAGGAAACTGAGAAATCTCAGCCTCTGCAAAACCAGTGGAGGAATTTTCCGTTAATAACAAACCCCTCAACATCTTTTGTTTTGGAAAGTATGAAAATGTTTCCATATACATTTTCCAAAAATGCAGCCCTCAGGATTCTCATATTGCCCTGATGCTGAGAAATCCCCTTATTTTCCTCAGAAAAAGAAAAGGACAGCCTGTGGAGTGTTTGAAAGATGGCAGCATCCTCAAGAATCCCTAAGCCTTGTTATCCCTGCTTTAATCCCAGGTTCCCAGGGCTTCTTGCCAGCTTGTTGGGGGTCTGGCAGCTCTGGGGGTTTTGTCTGGATTCTGGGGCAACACTCCGAGTGTCTGTGGGCTCCTGTCCCACAGCAGGATTGAACACAGCACAGGGCCCCAAGCCCTGGAAAACCAGGCAGCCGGCTGGCAGGAGCACAGGCTATGGTCCCACATACTCGTGGCTGGACTCACTAGAACAGAATCATTTTCAAGGATTTCAGCACTGATGAAGGATGACTTCCTGACAACAAGGAAAGATCTCCATTAGCCGTGTCCCAGACAGTCCCAACCTGGAGTCAACGTGGTGTTCTGGCGAAGTGGAAAAGTCCTTGGTGCTGCCCAGCAGCTACACCAAGAGAGCTCAAGGCTCAGCAACCTTCCCCAGGGCTGTTGCTGGGCAGACTGGGGACCCTTTCCAACTTTTTGACTCCCCTAGGGTCTAGGGTTAGCTATTGCTAGTCTGGCTCCCTCCATACTTCTCTGCAGGGAATGCTCCCTCTCAGAATATGAGTCACACCTTACAGAGAGGCTGAGGAACCCTCTGGAAGTGCCTGTCTGCATGTTGAGTCAGAAGGAAGGAGATGCATGTGACTGCCAACAGAAAATGTCTTATCCAGGGGCTGTGCTGATCCCAGGCGATCAGAGGGTGCCTGGCCCATCCAGCCCACGGTGTCACAGCCTCTTTCCCCTCCAGCCTTCTCCCACTTCTCCGTGTGCCGGTGCCTCAGCGTGTGCTGGCACAGGAACCGCATGGACAGCGGGTGGGTCCCCATCACCAACAGGGCCAGACTCCCAGTTTGAGCTCATCACAGATGGTCCCCACGCTCCCACAGGAACAAGGAGAGCACGTGGGAGGCAGCCACCACGTAAGGAAGGGTGTTTGCTTCCCCAAAACCCCATAGCTTTCCAATAACAAAAAATGACAGGCCAGGAACCCCTCCAGGCACCTCGGGTGGGTTTTTAATGCAACATTCAGGCAGAATCTTTGTTCCAGGTTTTGCTTGGAGTTGATTTCTTAAGCACATAGACGTCCAAGCCTGGGCCTCCAGCCCCCTGGCTTGTGCAAGAGTTCTTTTGCATGTAAAGCCCTCATGTCCATGTCCATTTCAGGCGGGCTCTGCACAACGCCTGGCATAAAAAAATGGTATGAAATCTGTTGATAGATCATCTGTGGAAGGCCTGAACTCCAGCCAAGACAGATAAAAATAAAAGAAATTAAAATAGTTGTGTGTGTGTTTTATGAAGGGAACATTTATATTTTTAAACTAGGAGTAATTGTATTCTGTATCTGAAATGGCATCTGAAAGTGATTTAGTGGAACAATGTGGTTTCTGATTGGTGCTTGAACTAGTTCCAAAACATTTTTTATAATAAGCATCATAAAGATCCCAATTATCTGATCCTTTTTCCTAACATGGTCAGAGAGGATGTTTCCAAAGAAACAGCTTTTGGGTTGTTTTTTCTTTCCCCTTTGTGACACTGATCCTGCAAACATTTACACACACCCTTAATCCTGAGTAGTCCCAGAGAAGTGAACCAAGGCAGCCCTCAGCAGCAAAGCTAATCGAAAAGTAAACTACTAATGTTCAGATTTGCTAATCAGGGCAATCCATAGCCTTTCAGGGAAAGGTCTGCTTGTTATTCCAAGAGCTGTTCAGGATGCATTTACGATTCAATAAAGGAGGCCCCAGCATTACCAAAATAATTACTTACTCAAACAAGCCTGTAAAACTCAAGGACTGCCCCAAATAAAAGGAGGCTTCCCCCCCTCCAGTTTAATAACATAAATCTAGTGAAATGCATCTTGCTGCCATAAAATCAGTTCTACATGCCTTAGAAACCATTGATTTACTAAGTGGGCAGGGAGGTCAGATCCTGCTAGGGACTCAAGAGGGCTGAACATATGGAGAGAAGTTTTAAATCTGAAAACTTTTGTCCAGCCACAGAAACGGAGAGCAGTTCATATCTCACCCTGTAACTTCGCTCTCCAAAATAAGATGCATAAAAGCAATGCTACAGATTAAATGGAGCCATTTTGGTGACTGCTCAGTAAAGGGGGTAAACAACGACTCTAAACTCCACTGTCTCTCCTGTGGCCGACTGTCCCTGCCTGCAAAACTGGATTTACACTGGCAGCACTCCCCTTGCTCTGGGACCTTGCAGGAGGGCTGGCTGTCACATCCTGGGCATTGCCTTTCCCAAGCAGCCCTCACCAAGCTATTGGCACAACTCCAGCACCCTGCAGCACAACAGACCTCCTGCCAGGAGCGCTGCAGGGCAAGGCCAGGCATGGATCAGGATGGCAGCAATCAGGAGCAGCAACAGGGACTGTTACGGGACAGATGATTTCTTCCTGACAGAGACAAGAGTCTTTGCCTTCTTAGAAACATCTCTTCCACTTTTCATCATGCAAAAAAGCCCCCCTTCTTTCCTGAACTAGCTGTCTTTGGCTATGTCCTTCCCACCACATACCACAACAGGGGAACCACAGGCCATCCTGGACACCAGGTTTCTGTTCTCCTTTCAAACACCACAATTTTCCTCTGTTTTGAGAAACATGAGGTTTAATGTGCTACAGAGGACAGTTGGGTGCATGTGGTAACTAAAAATCTGCAGAGGATCTTGTGTTAGAAAGGGCTGTGTATGACATGGTCCTCAGGGTCCTCTTTCTCCACCTTGTTCTTGTCTGGAAGAAGAAAACTTCTATGTAGTGAAGAAGAAATATCCAAGCAAAGAGCAAGGGAAACTGCTAGGCAGTTGTCCTCGTTCAGACTAGCAATAGTTTGGGAAGGTGTGAGGGATTAAGCAGCTTGTTTAGCCTCACACAGCAGGGCAGCCAGAGCTCCAGCAGTGGGTTTGCATTTGTAGTCAGGAGGAATAGAAAAACAGCTTTTAAAAATGCCAACTGACTGCTTGTGGGTATGAGCTGATAGAGACCATAAACCATTCCTCACAACACTGCTCCATGCTCTCTGCAGCCTCACACTGAAGCTGACTGTGGTTTTGCAGTACTTCAGCCCTATCCCGCAGCCACCTCACCTTTAAAGTGTTGTCAGACCAATCCTGGGAGGTGCTCAACCCATTTAGCTCCCAGCATTATGCAAGGGTAATTAGCCTGAGTGTTTGGGTGGACCTGGAAGTGTCACCTAACTGCAGCAGCCACCTCACTATCAGGCTGCCCCTGGTCGCTTGGATCATGTTCTGATGATGTGTGAACACAGAGGTGGCCAAAAATAAATAATAGAAGACGCCTTTCTCCCCTGAGCAAGGAAGATCTCATGCCAAGAAATATTCTCGCTTCTTGCTGTCTCTTTTTGTGGTGGTTTTCCTGAGACTGAAAACGCTCCTCCACTGCAGAAAGATGCAAAAAAATTTCCTGCTGACCTCAGCATTGAGTTTCATCTTTTTGAAGCTTTGTTGCGCCTCTAAGATAATTTATGAGGTGTCAGGATTTTCCGACCACAAATGTCTTGGACGAAAACCGTTTTTACACTACAGATGCCATGAAAGAGAAGCAATTTCAGTCTGTTTTTTCTACAGCACTGTCTGTGTCCACAATGAAACACGGGTTCAGAGCTCCTGGAGATTATTTGTGTAAGAGTTGTCCGGGCCAGCGCTCCACTGAGACTCAGGCTGGGTCTGATTCCCCACCTTTGCCTCATTGCCCTGATCTTCTCTGTTGGGAGGGGAACTCCCATTTCCTGGTGCTGTGCCACAAAAACACGAGCTTGCCAAGTTATTCTCTGTATGTGTGTTTGTGTGTGTATGTGTTGAACAAGACAGAAGTACCAGAAGTAATAAGATCCATTAACAAACCACGTTTTTCAACATCCACAAGGATCCCCAGATTTCTTGTCTGTGGATTTCTCTTCCCCTGTGCTTTAGATTGTCGAGGGGAAGAGGGAAACTAACAAAAAAACACAAGAACACAGCTTAGCCGCCTCTAATCCAGTATGCACCTCAGTCTCCATGAAAGTGTTCTTGGGACGACAGCAGTATTTCCCTTGGCTGGGATGCCCAGCCTCCTGGCTCCTCTCGAGCTGCAGAGCTGTAGACATTCCGCTGAGTAGTTTGCAACCCTGCCTGCCAGGAAAACCCAATGTCTCCATGGAGAAATCTCAACGGAGGAGTTTGATACTCAATCAGGGATGGAAAAAAAGGGAGTTTATGCCTCCCTGAGACCAATCCCTTCCCTAAAAAAATGTTAAACCAAGAGGAAAAAAAGGGAAAAGGGGTCATATTCATACAGACATGGACCCAGACAAGCCAGCAGTGTTGGTATGTGATGTATTAGTTTGTGTCAGGATGGGCCCAGGCCACGGAGACTCGGGCCAAATGTCTGTTTAGGTCAGTCTATCAACTACTTTTGAATCTGGAGCTGAACTTCCAAAAATCTGGGCATGCTTGAATCTTCTGATGAGGGGGGCTTGGCCTGATTTTGAGATAGGAACCAGCTGCAAATGTAGGCCTCCAAACGTGTTCTAGGAAGGAGATTATAAAAGAGCCCTTTCTTGCCCAATGCATTTATTCCTTGGGGGTTAGATTCTGACATCTTCATTAACACTCAGCAGAACCTCACTCCAAGAGTGGTTACATTGATTTGAATGGGGCTATTCAAGGAGTCAGCAAGTACCTAATGTCAGCAAGGGTAGCACCATCTAAGGGTCACACGTGTTTGCTATTGGTATGCACTGCTGCAGAAAAAGCACATTGGGTTCCCTGCTTCCTGGCACCTTCTTCAGCAAAATGCTGGTTGCAGATTCTTCCTTACTGGTAAGGTAGTAAGAAGCAAAAAGTACAGGAGCTCAGCTTATAGCTTCAACAGCTAGAAAAATCCTCCTGTGATAAAAGGAAGCTGTGATGAGAAGGTTAGAGTCCCTTCCTAAACATATATCTAAACACCTTTTGTCTTCTTTCCCTCCTAGACTGAAAAATAGTGCCCATATGTGAGGGAAGAAGAAGGACTCTACTGTCTACCTAAACCTTTTGTAGCTGTTCCTTCCTAGAAGTCATTCTCACGTGAGCCAGTCATACTCAGTCACTTTAAAAATACCAAGTCTGCTCTTTTGGATCACTTCAACAGAACCAGATAAGGCACAACTCCTGTGATTACTGATGGAGGCAAGTGACCTTCCAGCACGGTGCCTGAGATGGGCAGGATGTATCAGCCTCATGTCTCATTACCCTGAGCAATGAGAGATCTCTGAAATCTAGCTTTGAGCTGGGCACTTATTGGACAGCTGAATGAATGCCAGATTTAGATAATTAGGTGTACCTGATTCACAGGACTTGGAAGCTGTGCTCCTAACTCACATTCATGCCTTTGAAAATCTCACTCATGACACCCAACACCTGCACATTTTATTCTCTCCCTTCCAGAACAGTCACCAGCTCTTGGCTCTCCTTGTTTCAGATATGAATTATTGCATGAGAGCAAAGCAAAGCAAAATCCATCCTCTCTGGATTCTCCATTTTCTCCATAACCACATCAGGACACCTCCCATTCACTTGACTAAGGTTTGTCACAGGTAGATTTGCATTGTGATGTTAATATGAATCACTATTTGCATCATGCATTCCTGAGAAACAAGGCTGCTTAGGCAGCTTGGCTGTGTCTGTAAGGACAGGCCAGGCAGTGTTAGAGTCTCTTTCCAGAGAAATAGAATACTAAACATGCAGCTCCCACAGGCCAGCATGTGCAGAATAAATGCATGAGGTTTTGCTAGTGTCAACAATGATCTGGTACCTGATAGTTGTGTGCAGTGCTGCCATGAACCCAAGCTATCTGTGTTTTCCCTACTGAAAAGGAGTGAAAAAATTTCCATTCTTAAAAGTCAGCTTTCCTTACCATTACCAGCAGTTACCATGATTTTTTAATTCATTCTGTATAAAACTCTCTCTTTCCTGCCATTTTTTCTTGGACCTCTACACAGTGCTCTCAGATACTACGAAAAGGTATTCAAGAGTCTGCTGCTCTTCCAGCAGGCAGCACATTCTCTGAATCCCTGGTCTCTCTCAGAAAACTGACTTGACAGTGTAATGAGAGTAAGTGATAGACTATCGCTTGTCGAGAGAGACCTTCTGGGAGAGGTTAAGAAGAGGATAACCTCTGCTCTTTTAGGTTCTACTCTGAATGGACTGATGAGCAGAAAACAGTTGCCAGTCCACAGAATTACAAGGCCTAAAAGGGAACATCTGAATTCTGGAAAACAGCTGCAGCAAAACTGGGATTATTGGCCATTTATAGGCTGGGAGGGAACACAGTGGCAGGACAAGGAAGTTGGTGGAGTAGCCTGTTTGCATATATTTCACATGCAGGTATGATTTTTATATGAGCAAAATGTCTTCAGGGGATGGGTCCTTCATAAAACTTGAGATCTGTGCCTACTTTAGAGGATCTGGAGAGATGGGATTCTGGTGTTGGTCCTGGCCTGATGCTCCCAGTGCTCAAAGACTTTGCAATGCAAGTTCTAAATGAGCTGGATACATGTAAACACATGAATTACTGGAGCACTTTTTTGGAGATGGGAGAGCAGGTTAAGTTGTTTTGTAAGACACAGCTAATGAAAGACCATTGTTGTTCTGAGGAAAAAGCAAGGCAATCGTATTATTTATGTATTACAAATGTAGCCACTAAGGCATAAACAAAGCAACTTGCACAAAACCAGACAAAGGAGGTTGCCGCAGAGTCAGCAGTTTCAACCCAAGGTTCCTGTGTCCCAAACTAGCACTTTAACCATCTTCCTTCTCTCCAAGAGAGAAACAAGTATCAGAGAACAGAATGAGTATCCACATTTTTTCTAGCCCGAGACAGAACTGTATCCATTGTTGGGATTAGCCCCCTAGGAGGAATTGTTTCTATTCAGTTTGTGTATGTCACAGCCAGATAATGCTCTGGGTGGTATTTCCCTCTCTTTCCCCCAATCTTTCTCTTTTATGACCACATGACTTCACCCCCTGTGTGAGTGACAGTACCCATTAGACTAGGCTCTGATGCAAAACAGCTGTGTGGAGAGAAGGGGAGGAAGGGAGTGGGGAACAGCAATTTAGAAAACAATTAAGAACATCAATTCCAATTCATTTGTTGGCCAGGATAAGTAATTTCTAAGAGGTAACTTGATCTGTAGCGGACTGAGATTAAAGGCGAACTCCATTATCTCTAGTTTACAGTCTGGAGGAATTTGTTTTAACTGGTTACCAAGGAGGCTGGAAGGGAAAAAAAAAAAAAAGGAAAAA
>VYZS01080247.1:6396-34147 GCA_013400695.1 Neodrepanis coruscans | reverse complement strand
AAGGATGGAGACTCCACAACCCCCTTGGGCAACCTTTGGTTCTGTCACTCGGCGCCACGACCGGTGGCAATGGCCCTGTGACAGAGCCTGGCTCCGTCCTCCCTTCAGGCATTTATAACCGCTGATGAGATTTTCCTGAGCCTGCTCTTCTCCAGGTTGGGCAGTCCCAGCTCTCAGCCTCTCCTCACAAAAGAGATGCTCCAGTCCCTTCATCATCTTACTGGCCCTTGCTGGACACTCTCCAGTAGCTCTCCCAAAATTTTAAAACCTTGAATCCTGTATGCCGTACAGGAGCATATACACCTCCTGCATACGCTGGAAGTGGGCATGTTCTTGGAATATAGAGAAGGTGCAGCTTTCCTACAACAAATTTCTCCGGAAGAAGCCAGCAGAGCCTGGACCTGCCTCTGACTGGGAACTATTCTCCGCCAAGGAGAACTACCAGAAGCCGAGTCCTCCGCCGCCAGCGGCGGCCGCCCCGGCCCACAGACGGGCGGAAGGCGGCACGACCGGGCACCGGGAGGCGGAGCACCGGGAAGAGAGGCTTCCGCCTTTCCGCACGGTGTCGTGAGGGGAACGGAGCCGAGCCGAGCCAGGAATTCAGGGGGATTCGCTGCAGGGATGGTGTCGCTGCTGCCGCGCATCGAGCGGCTCTCGTCGCGTGTGGTGCGGGTGCTGGGCTGCAACCCGGGGCCCATGACTCTGCAGGGCACCAACACCTACCTGGTGGGCACTGGGCACAGGTACCGACCCTACGCGGGGTGCGGGGAAGGGAGAAGGGCACGGGGCGGCCCCCGGCTCCTTCCCCCGCCCCACCTGGGGCTGTGCGCTGCCTCCAGCTCGGGCGCTGGCTACCGACCTGTTCCCAACTAAGTCCCTTAGTTCGGGTTAAAAGAGGAAAAAAACCCTACAGCATTAAATTTTCAGGGCCATTGCCCTGTAGGCGGCTTGGGCAGGCGGGATGTGGAGCCTCTGCCGTGTGACCCTTGGGCTGAGGGGGGAATTCCCTGAGGGAAGCGGAGTGGATGCCTCAGGCCGCGCTGCTCTCTGCCGGTACCAAAAAGTGGCTCCTCTCGTTTGTCCCCCACTTGTAAATGTGAGGACTACATTTATTATTTATCCCATCTTTTAAGTTGTCATGACGCGGGGGTGGAACATCGGAAGAGAAGAGATGGCATCTGGGCAGGGGGACACCCGTTATTGCCACATTTCCATGCAGTGTTGGCATCTTTTATTATTTGTCTGTCATATGAACACTCTTCATTCTCTGGTGTGTGTGTTTTCCTCCCCTTTTTTTTTTTTTTTTTTTGTCCCTGTGTAGAAGAGTCCTTATTGACACGGGGGAGCCAGCTATTCCTGAATACATCAGCTGTTTAAAGCAGGCACTGTCAGAGTTCAACATCTCAATTCAAGACATTTTAGTGACACACTGGCACCGTGATCACACTGGTGGAATATCCGATATCTGCAAACACATCCTGAAAGGTAGGCCAGAGATTTCAGATACTGCAGAAAATGTTAGATACATGGCAAGAAAAAAAAACAAAACATTAACAGGACACTTCTGTGCAAATCAGATAGATTATTCTTCTGGAGCCTCCATATAAACTAGATGCAATTTCATTATACTGTTTCAGTGTGTTGAATGAGAGCAATGAATAATCTGAATATTGTAGTTGTAGTGCTACAGGTTTCCTTCAATACATGTGCATACCTTCATAGTGGATTTTTCTTCTGTGTGAATAATGAGAACCTAGATTACCGTCAGCAGTTTACATGGTATTAAAAGTTGTGAGAAAAACTTGATACTCCTTCCTTTTTACATTAGCAGCAATGGCAAATTGATTGTTATTTTCACTTGCATGAAAACAAATAACTTGAACTTTGAAAAAGAAACATGCATGACTTTGAGATTCCTTACAGGAGCCCACCAGTAATTCTGACAAATTCATACGCCTCAGATCATGAGGTTAAAGTGGTAGGGCAGTCTGCAGGTAAATTCTTATCTAAAAATGTGTATTTCATGTTGATAAACAGTAAGAGATATTTCTGCTTTGCTATCTGGGAAGAGAATAAGCAGCATAGATAATGCAGTAATTTTTAACATTGTTGGACTTTGTCACAAACTTTGTCACAGGCTTTATTTTGTAAAGTTGCCAGGTGCTTATCTGGGAAGAAGCATGGGCACTTCTGGAAACAGTTGGTATCTTGGTGAGGATTTTGGGCTTGTCAAGCCATGAACATGTTTGTAAAGACTAGCAAGAGTTAGAAATGCCTTTCGGGGTTGTTATCCATAGCTGTTCTTGCCAAGGCATTTATAGTTCTTGCACAGTTCAGAATGATAAAAGCTAAGGGTAGTTGCAGGTCCAAAAGTCTTCATTCAATTTTAGGCAAAGGTTGAGTGAATCATAAAGCAGAATGGGAGCACAGAAATCTTAGTGGTGTTTTAAAAGTTCTGGGAGGCTGGCTCAAAAAACAATACTTGTAAAATGTAATAATTACTGACCTTTCTTTTTATTTCATTTGTGATTTATTTTTTCATCACCAAGTTTGTTGCTGGTGCAGAGTGCAGTATTCAGAATCAGTGGCTTTCAGTATTTTTTAGCTCTGGAATAAGGTTGCTTTACAAACATAATGGTACTATACAAAAACTGTTGTTTCTAGTCTTGTATTTGTACTAATTAATAGTACTTATTAAAAAGGTAACCTTTTTATGGGATTAGCTTTGTTAGTGACAACTTCAAGACATTTTCTTTACTTTGTTTAAATATTAGACTCAGAATATCGCATCTGTAAACTCCCTCGTGTCCCTCACTGTGAAGAAACAATAGAAGGAGGACATAAATATTTTTATCTTAAAGAGGGAGATGTGGTACAGACAGAGGGAGCCACACTCAGGTAAACACCATTTTCTGCAAGTTGTTTCTTCTTCAGAATTCTGACACATACATGTATCCTAATTTCTGTAATTGCAAATCTATACATCTGGTCTTTTCAGCACTTAGGGATGTAGGCTTTCTCTCATGATCCAGCAGGGTATGTTAATACAAAGCAATTGGTTTTATGAATAAAGACTATCTGGAATTAGCCTTTAGTCTTTGAACTCGGCAGAGAAATTAAGAACATTTCCCTAGAAAAATATTTTCTTTGGGAAAATCAAAGAAAATTTTACATGCTTTCTCATCACTCTTCCATAAGTAGTTATTATTAAAATTGATACTTTTGTAGAAGTGTGTGGTAGTCTGGATGGATTATTTGGCATGCCTTTCTCTTTACTTTAGAAATATTTTCCAAGGAGATACTAAAAGATTTAATACTTACAATGTTAAATTTTAAACCTCAAACCTATCAGGTTCTTGTAGGGTGCCAGTTTGGGAGGGCTTCTTCCCAGGGAGCATATTGCCTGTAATGTTGTTAGTTTGAATGAGTATGAAACAGAAAACCACTCTGCCTCATGGAAGCACACACACACCAAAAAAGTCTGATTGTTCCATTTCCAGACTTCTTTCATTAACAAGGCATTTCTCTGCTAAGGACAAAGTTTGCTTGTTTTCCTTAGTGTAGATGGGAATTATATCCCAACTTGTAGAATGTCAGTTGGTTGATTGGAAGGAAAAAACCCACATTTAAAAAAAAAAAAGAGTATTTTTAGGATATATTTATCCAAAAGCATTTTATTTTATTTTATTAGTGTTAAAAAAAGAGTATTACATTGCATACTGATGACCTTTCACTATCCTAAATGGCCTATATTTAGGACAAAAGTAAGACAAGAGTAAGACGAGTGGCACATTTTGAAGTTTGGTGTTGTGGAGGGCCATAAATAAGCATGTTTTGCCTCCAGCTTTCTGACTGTTGGTGACAGGAAAGTTGTCATTGGTAGAAAGAATCCCGTGGAGGTGGGGCAGCACTGTTCTGAGCCAGCTTCCTTTTCTGCCTGCAGACTCATGCCTGCATTAATCCACTGCCTCAACTCACTTCCTGGGTGGTCAAACAGGATGGCTGTGCTTTTGTGGGAAGTTGGGAGCTTGTTGAAGTGTGTTGTAAAAATACAGCGCTTGTTAGCCAACACCTTTGGGAAGTTTGTTGTGAGGATTGGGAACTTGTTGAAGTATGTTGTCAAAGTTAGGGGCTTGTTAACCTTCTGCACTTCTGAGACTAAATAGTGGGCTAGTTGCCAGAGTTAAGAGGGTTATACCATAAGGAGTAGGAGTTCCCTGACACATGATCTGGTGTCCTTGTTCAGCCTGATGAGAATTTATAACAAACATCATATGGTCCCTATGGAGTAATGCAGGCAAACTTTATGTTTGGTTAAAAGACAAAGTATTCTTACTTGGTTAATTCAGTAAATAATTTAAGGATACTCTTAGATCCACCACTGGTTCCAAAATAGCAGTATCTGCATGTTAAATTTTCCTTAGCAACCTTCCAGTTTTCAAGGTGGGCCAGGCAGTGTTTGGTTCATTTTCTGTTGTTTTTCCATCTTAGAGGTTTCCTGGTAAAGTTTCATCAGGAACTAGAGCATTCCACTCCCCACAAAGGCAAGATACAATCCATCAACTTGTTTTTGATGTTGCCTCCATAGGACAATGGTTCATTTGCTTCCTGCTGAGCTCAGTATTCTTTAAGAGCTGGAAGTCATTGCATTGGATGGTGCTGCACTTGTGGTCTCTTAGGCCTGCATTGGCTGGGAGCTGTTTACAGAGCTTTGCTCTGTACACTGTGCTGGGCACCAGCTCCATCAGTTCCTGATCGCTGCTTTGATGCATATGCCATTAACAAGAAGATTCTGATGGATTTCAGCAGTGGTGCTGCTCAGAGTTTTGTTACTTTCAGTCTGCATCAGCCTCAGCATAAGGCCTTCTCCTTTCAGAAGTCACAGTGAAAGGGACACCACATTGCAGCCCCTTGGCAGCTCAGATGGTCATGCACTATATACATATCCACTGTCCCTGGGTGCTGATGCAGTGCTCATTCAAGCTGTGGGTCCTCAATCTTCACCATTCAGGTGTTTAATGACCTGCACATAAAACAGCTAAAAGATTGTGGTGCTTTTTATTTAAAAGCTCTGCTCCACTGTGCCATGCAGCTTTCAGGGAAAAATAAACTTTTGAAGACTGAACTTTATCTGGGTCAGATTCAGAAGTTTAAAGTTAATTTCTAAAGGAATAAATGTCATCCTTAACTTTGTTGCTAAGTACAAGGTGTTTGTCAAGAGCATCATACTTTGCAATCTGAAAATAACATGCCATATTTTTCTTTTTTAAAGCTTCAGAGTGAAGCCCTCTAAACCAGAAATTCTACATTCCTAGCTCCCTTAAACACTTGTATTATAATGTGTCATGTAAGTAGTAGCATGTTAAAGATTATGATCTGTTCTCTACATGAAATATGGAAATGGACTGGGATTGGACAAAGTGATGCCCTGTTTACATCAACTTTTCAGCCTTTTTTGATCAGTTTTTTTCTGTTTCTTGTTCTTGGCTGCTTTGTGAGTGTGTAATTTTATCATTTGTTTTAGCTTCAAAATGAAGTGTGTATGCTGTATGAAAATCTTACTCTTTTTTGTTGTTCTTTAAACAGAGTTTTGTATACACCGGGACACACTGATGATCACATGGTTTTACATCTAGAAGAAGAAAATGCTGTATTTTCCGGTGACTGTATTTTAGGGGAAGGAACAACAGTAATTGAAGACCTGTATGATTACATGAAAACTTTGAAAAGGTTGTTAGAAATGAAACCAGATTTGATATATCCAGGTAAGTGGTTCTGGTTTTAACTCCTCTTTTTTACTGTGTCATTTGTAATTGCCTCCTCTAAGAATTTGAGAACTCTTACTACAGTCAAACACCATTCCTGATATAACAGTTCAAGTTCATTACTTAATAAGTGCTTTATGGCATGATGTTTTGAAAGACTGGAAAATTTTTAGTGATAGATATCTTTCCTTCCTGAATTTTTTCCATTTGATGGTGAATCTTGTGTTTCTGTGCCCAAAGCCTCCAAAGGCCAGAATCTTTCACAGTTGGAATCGTACAGCAAATTTAGTTTTCTTACACTACTCTATCCATGTGCCTTAATGTTACCCTGGAAGACTGAATAATAGTTGTTCTTTTGGTCCTTTTCATCCCCACATACTTTGCCAATGTGAGTAATTTAGTCATGTTTTTTAGGAGAGATGTCTGTCCTTTGCAGCACAGATTAATCATCAATTAATCTTAGAAAGCTGCAGAACTGTCAAATGGTTGTCTTAGTTAATGACTTAGGTTAAATTTGAACAAGCCAAGAGGCCAAATATGTTCTAAAAATAAGTTGTCAATTCACTCTATTAATGACTTTCCTTTCATTTTTTTCCTCTCTCTCCTTCAAACCTTGGGGATGCATTTGCTTTTCATGTAAACCATGTATCTCTTTGACAAGAATGCCTATTAAGAACTCATTATGTAACTAAGGTTTAAGCTCCTCATTTGCTTTCTCAGAGCTACATCGCAGGATTTTTTCTGACTTTTTCTGTTTCATCTTCTCCAGCTTGTCATTCTGAGCTACTGTGTCTACATTCTCAGTTCTGTCTTGCTCCATTAACCATCTATGTTTAGCTTATTCTCTTGTGTTCACTCTTAAAACAGCCTTCTTTTGCAGTAGGTGTCCTTTAAGTGCTATAAGATCTAAGCATAAAAATGCTATTTAAGTAAAATATCGTTATAGATATTCCATGGATATGGAGGCTGATGTAGACAGAATAATGACTTGGTCATTGTTATTAATCACTTAACTACTGTTTAACAATATTTTTGCTTCCAGAATCTCAAACAAATGTCCTACTTTCTTTCTTAGATACCTACAAAACACAGTTTGTTCCTCTCATTGAATTTCTGCCTTTCAAAACCCCATAAATGCCAAATTCTATCTGGTTTATCAGTTTTATCTGTTGCATTTCCCTCTGTTCATAATGGTTATGCGTCGAGATTACACATTCACCAAGGCTGAATATTTGTGCTCTTTATTTGTAACTGTTTGCTACTGTTGTAACTGTGTTCATTCTGTACTTGCAGTTAGGAAGCCAGTCTGATACACATTTTCAGTGATGGGTAGCTAAGTATTGAGATGGTTGAGGATTAACTTCTATGCACCACAAGATGGATGTGCAGTTGTGTAGAAGATGGCTGTTGCCCAATCAGAAAAATTGTTTATACTATTGGGTACCTATAGCAGAAGGTGGCTTGCTTTACCATTCGTTCTATATAATCTCAATACTTTGCCTGTACTGCAGTTTTGGGTCTTCATAATTCTTGAACTGCTTCTCTGTTCCCCATCCATGCTTTAGCACTTGTGTGGCAGCCTCACAATCAGATGAATTTTTGTAACAAGCTGACTGCTGGCTATGTGTGAATAGCTGAGTTTTGTTGATCCTTCCCCTTCCATGTTTCTTTTTTAAAAATGACTCAGGCAGAATTTTTATGACATGTCCTTACAGCTGATATTTGATGAGAATCCTTGGGACAAGCAAAGGGCATTTTAGTCAGCAGAGGGCTCCCCCATCCTGTAATAATCTACGATATTACTTGAAAAAAAATTATACTGGAATTAGGAATCTGTGCAAACTTTCATGAGCCAATTATTTTCTTCAATTCTGTCCTTTGTGCTGTAATTTAAGGTAAGAGAATCTATGTTACTTCAGAATGTGTTATGAGGAAATAATATGGATCTGTCTGATATACAAAGTCTGGATTTGTAAAAAGACAGTCATGTTTTGAGAGTGCTCTTCATATGCTCAGAAACATTTTACATTTATTCATTCATACATTAATCCATTTATTGGTGAAGTTAACTGTATTGCTGTCCCTGAAAAATGATGGATGGGAAAGATCCACATCTGGATTTAGTTCCTAGCTTTCTGACATCATTTTAATGTATGTATATGCATACACAACATCCATAGATCAGATGATGTAACAGATATGAAATGCCTTTAATTTTGCAAAATGTGGGTCCATTTCAGGTACTGACATTGGTCTTGTGGTCTAAGTCAGTTAAATCACTTGGAAGAGTAGGGACAGGTTTTAAGACTGCCCTATGATTCCATGTGCAGGCCTTATTTCTGATTGTCTAATGAGACTTCTGTCATTAGAAAATGCCAAGGAATAGACAGTTACCATTGTAGTCTCTGCTTTGTATATCTTAATGTTGTTTTTCTGAATTTAAAGTTTTGTTCTTAAAAATGGTAACAGTAAAGGTGTACTGTTATATTTGTAATTTATTTTGTAAGGAACAATAGCTTCAGATTAAATATGTTTGAAATCATTAAATATAAATTCATATGACAGTATTGTTTTATATTTACATTACATATCTTTTATTTATAATACTATATTTACACAAGATAAGCTTCAATTTAGTAATTTCAAATGTGCTAAAATCAGTGCACAAATATTTTGACTTAGAGAAGAATAGATTCCTGTGACACTTTTAGTTCACAGATACTCAAAACATGAAAAATTAGTTGCTCTTTTTCTATGAGATGCGTGTCCTCAGGCAAAATAAGCTTTAATTTAAGAAGCCTTAAAACTAAAACCCCATTTAGTCAGTTAAGCCAAAAGTAACGAATAAGGTGATTTTTTTTAAAATAGTGAGAGAACCTCAAAAGAAACTCTCTTATTTGGTTGATATCAAATAACTGTGGTGAATATTCATGCAAGTGTATTTCTCTATTGGTAAAACATGAAGTTTAATTCCTGTGCATGTAAACTCTCATGCCTGAACAATATTTTCACCTGTCATTTTTAGTGTACCATGAGGCAGTATTTGATTTTTCCATAAAGGTTAGTGCTTTACCAGTCAAGCCTTTTCATAATTTGATTCAGAGACCTGCCATTAAGTTGAACATTTCTGATCAGCCACAATCAGTCCAGGAAAAAACGTGTGTTTTGTTTATTAACCAGCCAGACATAAAATGATCCACCTGTAACTTTTCCTGTGCCTTGCTTATTCCTGTCCTGACACATTCCAATTGGCTCATTGATTTGTCTTCTATTCATTTTTTTTAATCACACTTAAGAAAGTGTTTTTAAGGGAATAAAATACAGTGTGTGAATCAGTTTTGAAGATCTGTCCTGGAAAATTACCTGTGACAATTAAAGATGTCACCTTGGTGTTTGCTAGATTGTCCCCCAACAGGACAGTAGTACCCAAGTCCTTGGCATCAGCCACTATTGTTCAAGAGCCAGTATCAATTTGAATCATCAGTACCCATATCCTTTGAGAAGGGAGAGATAATATAATAATCTGAATCTCTTTTTAAAAATCTGTTCAGCAGTGAGCTCCCTGCCTTTTTTTCTAATAGCATAAAGTAGTCTTCCCTTGCTTTCTTTGTTCTATCTGAAGTATTCCCTTTCCCCATTCAGACTTTTCATATCCTAGTTCTTCCTTTCCATCTTAATGCTTTTCAGTTGCAGACTGTGATAAAGACATTCAAACTCATTTTGGCCTATTTATATGACAGAAAAAAGCTCAAAACCCAAAAAACACACACAGAGAGTCATTCAAAGAGTGTCTGACGGGGTGATACATAAAGGTGCTGCTTCTTTATGACTCTTAGATCTACCAGAGTTTACGTAAGAATGTTTCAGTTTTTTAATAGCGTACTTCATTCCAAATTTAAGTAATAGTGCTCTGGTACATGTGTTTTGATTTTTAGGTCATGGCCCAGTAGTACGTGATGCAAATACTAGAATCCAAAACTACATTTCTCACCGAATTGCACGAGAACAGCAAATTATAAATGTTTTCCAGAAGAATGCTGGAAAATCGTATACATCCTCGGAGCTTGTTAAGATAGTATACAAGGTAATGTTGAGTAAAAGTTTTTAGATCAAACTAAAGAAAATTGAGGTTACATTCATAAAATTGTATGTAACAGTTGAAGTCTATGAGTGAAGACCATGGTGGCTTTTTAAAAGAGATTTAAAAAAAAAAAAAAAAGGATTTTTGCTTGTTCAATATTCACTTATGACTGCATTTAAGTTGTGTTGTTTAAGCACTTCATTGGAGTAGGGCCCAAATGATTCTTACAAACTTCTTATTTCACTGTCTAGATGGCCCTAAGCACAGTTTCATAAGACCAAGCAAAAATAAAGTTGTAGTACTTGGTGATAAGTGAAAAGTATGTCACAGCTGTTAGTCATGGATTTGCCAAAGCCTGTTCGGTGTCTCCTGAGGATTGGTTAAAAGTTTTCGTTCCTAATTTATCAGTCTGCAGGAGATTGCAGGTGAACTGTAGTTCCACGGTGATGGATATTGCTCCTCAGAAGTTGGATAGGTTGTGTGTCATGATACAGGCCTAAGAGTACTTTTTTGTTACTTCGTCATTCTTCATGTAACCTCTGCAATTTGTCCCTTTTGTGGGGGGTTGCCCCTCCTAGCAAGCAAAGGTGAGAGATAAAGCATTTAAATTGGAGGAAGATGTCAAAGCTCCCAATGGCTTTGGCTTATGAGCAGGTCTGTAACAGCTTCATGACTCATTTTTCATGGTTCTACTGATCCTGTTTCCAAAAGAATGATGATGTCAAATCGAACGTTTTGCAGTACTAATGAAGCTGTGGCAGTTCAGCTTCTGCAGTTTTCAGATCAACTAGTTTTTAACTATACAGCTATTCTCATGTTTCTGTAAATCACAAACCACTTGTCTTGTCTATATAAGAATTTTTTCAGTGCTACTAAAGCTTTATATTACAGAAAATTGTATGCTTTCAAAGTATTTTGAAGGTTCACAATTTATTTAAGTAGTTTTCTAGTGAATTTTCCCACCACCCTCATATTATTTAGAGAAGAACTTTTTAATTTTCAAAACAATAAAAAAAAGCTTTACATTTAGGATGATAGAGCTGGAGAGGGGGATTTGGCAGTCATCGCAGAATCACAGAATGCTTTGGGTTGGAAGGGACTTTAAAAGTCATCTAGTTCCCTGCTACAGGCAGGGACACCTTCCACTAGACCAGGTTGCTCAAAGCCACACCCACCCTGTCCTGGAACACTTCCAGGGGATGGGGCAGCCACGGCTTCTCTGATACCCTTTTTTGGTAGCAGAGCATTTTTGGTAATGAGCATTGAAAAATTTTAAGAGATGTTTTATTCTTCTCAAGCTGTTGTATTTTTAATTATTTATTATTTTATTATTTACTCACTTACAGAAACTAATTGCTACAGGATATTTAAACCTATGCAAATGGTGTCATGGAGTAGAAATTATAGGTATCTGTGGAGAAATGCATCTTTGTCTTTAAAAACACTCAGCTACACTGAAAACCCAGTGCAGGCCAAGCTCATAAGAACAGTCTTCTTAGTGCTTGCCAAAGTTTGCATCATTCAAATGGCTAATGCAAAACAATGAGCAAAGTAAACAAAAATGTGTTGTTAGAACACTAGTTTAACTGGTGTAAAATGGAGTTATCTCCATTTCCTGTTGTTACATAACTAACTGAATGTTCAAAATGGCAGTTCAGAAGGGGAAAATCTGTGGTAATAAACTATGAGTTCCATATACTGAAAAAATAATTGATAGATATGTAAACAAATACAACATGGATATTTTTTGTTCCCATTAGGAAATCCCTGAAAATTTACTTCTAGCAGCAGAAAATAACCTACTAGTCCACTTGAAGAAGCTGGAAAAAGAAGGAAAAGTGTGTAAGTTGTGGATGGAGGGTCATTTTCATTTTGATATTCTGTGTGCTGTTACTCATTTTGTTATAGTGCATTATTTTCTAGGAACAAAAAATAGAACTTGTTGCAGTATTTGTGTTTCAATTTGAAGTAATGTATAAAATGGTCATACAGTGAATTCCAAACTTTTAGAAAATATTCTAGAAGTATTTGTGACTTGGTTAGAGCACAGATTACTGCAATGGATATAACTTTAAATTTTTATTTACAACTTACCATAGAATACATTCCTAATGTTAGCATTTGTATCTTTGATTTTCTGGAATTCATACCTAAATATTCATGTACATAGGATTTTATGGATTTACATTTGTTGTAACTCTTCTACTCCAGTTGGAGGTCCTTGATTAAGATGTATGCTCTTGCTTTCCAGGAAGACCAAGAAGTGCCCTTTGAAGTTTGTTTTGTTTTGTTTTGTTTTTTAAACTTCAATTTGTGCTTAGAGAAGGAGGAAAGCAATCTCATAATAACACTTGGGGCTTTTCTGTGCTCATTGCTGCAGTTGCTGAATTTTTAAATACAAGTTTAGGCCCAGATCTGTGGTAAATGCTAACCATCATGTGACCTTTGTCCATTTTTCACTTCAAATTAAGGACATCTGTTAGGGAAAACTGATTCTGTTCATTCTGGCCACATAGCATATAAATGCTTGTGTACTCATGGTACTTGTTCATTTGATTTTGATATCCTTCGATGTCCTTTCCACCTAGTCAGGGCTGCAGCATTTCAAGTTTTGTTCTCATTATGGAAGACTTGAGTTGCAGACATAACACTGTCTGCTTAATTTCATAGAATATTTTTCCAAAGAAACATCTTGTCAAGTATCGGTAATGAATGTGACAGGCATATTACAACCTTACAAGAGTAACTTGGAGCAAATGACAGCCATATGCTGTCTGCTGAAGTCATTAATTTACCACATTGTAGTAAGGATTGCAGTTTTTGTTGGTACAGAGTTTTTACAACTTCATTTGGGAGTGACACTGCCCTTACAGATCTGCTTTTCTTCTTTGAAACAGAAAAATAATGTCCTCTAAATCGGAGAGTGGCATAATGCAAGACACAGTGTAACTTTCTCCCATGTTTGGATATAAATAATTTGGTCGTTGTTTCACATCATATCTCTGATGAAGAGATAAAAATAACTTGGCTATTCTTAATTTAGCAGCAAGGAATTCTTTCCCTCTAAAGTTTATAAATTTCAGAAAACACAGAAAAGTGCTCTGCTACCTCAAGTTTCTTTCTCAATATCTAGAAAGTTTAATATTCCAAACTTTAAATAACTAGAGAATTATTAGCCTCTTTTTATTAATCTCTCTTTATATTGCTAGGTTACATTGTGAAACAGTTAATGTTTATCACCTTCCATTAAAATTGAAAACTGGCCTGAAGGAAAGTATTTCAGTAGTTTTAATAAAAAATTTTGTGTAGACATATATATGCATGGACAAGTTTAAGTCTGAGATATATTCTCTTTATAAACAGTAGACTAAATGTTGGTTTGTGACTAATTTGGTCTTTTTTTTTCTTAACAGTACGTGATGAAATTCCCAACTTCAGATGGAAAAACAATTTATGAGTTATACAAGATTGCTCAAGAATGTATTTAATCTGCACAGTTGCTGTATGAAAAAATATAATGACAAGCTCAGCCTATATGTAAAATAAAAAGTAATTTTTACTTATTTTTTAAAAAGCACTAACACAATTTTAAAGCAATGTTACAGTCAGTTAACTATGTTTTCCATACTCTACTTCATAGAAATTTTAAAAATATCCTGATACTGTGTTAATAAAATGGAATGAGCATAAAGAACCAAATCTTACCTTTGTTATAAAATGTCCAGTTTTATCATCAGTGACAGAAGACAAATAGCAAGGGCTTATAAACTTAATATTACAATATCAGAAAGTAGTATTATAAACTTAATGAATCAGATATATAAAAATTTCTAGTAAAAAGAACAGAAGAATATGTTATTCTGAACATGTTTTCATTTGCTTGTGCATCTCAAAAAGTGATTTTCTAATAAGTTGTCTGTACATTCTAAAAAAACAAGGGGTTTTTTTAACAGATGTAAAGAGTGGGGTTTATATTGCTTTTCTAATTTAGCTGACTGTGCTCATCTTTTTTGGTTTCTCACTGCAATAGTTTTTAACAAACACTGAAAGTAATTTCAGGCTTCTCTGTTTTTTTGGTGGAAGCATCATTTCTATGCAATTCATTCAGAGGATTCATTAATATTAACTAACGAGTGTCAAAAATGTACAGAGTTGGAGCAGACTTAAATTATTCATGAGATTCTGCAAGAATGTGATTAAAAAGCTGTATAAATTGAGATATGTATTACACACCATATGAAGTTAATCTTGTTTGTGATGTCATAACTAAAAATCTTCAGGTATTGATGTTAAATCTGCTTAAACTACAAATATTTTAACTAAAGGTTTTATTCGGTAGTAAGATTCTGTGTCACATATTAAAATACAATGTTTGAAGATTAATTTAAACTGCAAGTTCGGTTCTCTATAGCTTACTCTTGAAGAACAGTGCATAAATATTTGCATTACTTTGTGTTTTCAAGTGTCTGGCATATAAAGATATATACACTTCTTTTTGTGTAGGCTCAACCTTAAAAACAGAAGCAAGTATGAAATGTTCTGAAAGTACCAAGGACAAATATATGTCCCTGAAAACCTTTCTCCATTCAATCCCATACCCTTATTTTGTGAAACATGCATATGTTTGGGTATTTAAGGCATGTCTGAATAATTAGCATTATTTTATGAAGTTCGTGGCATTTGTTCTGATCAGATGAGACAAATCCAAAATGGAAATAGTCCTGAGAACAGCATCTGAAACTGAATTCATATTCTGAAGTAGCACTCAGACCCCTGAAGAAGGGAAATAATTTCTTTCTGCTAAAATGATACTTTTTGCAAACTTCACTGATCTGACTTTTGGCAACATCATGACATGTGCTCACTTTTAACTTTTGGTGCAGTGCCATTTTGAGGTCTTTTTTAGGTCTCCTAGTTTTCCTTCCTTTTGTATTTTCTGTTTACTTGCATTTTTCTATTTCAGACACTTTTTATTCCTTCCCCACCCAAACATTTTTTTTTCAATTCCTTTTGGATTGTTTCTCTCTTCATGATTATTCAGTTTTCACATGGACTTCTTGCCATGAATAATTAGTTCTCTTGTAGCTATTTCATTAATTTGTACTTACCTATTTCATTGTTAGGAATAAAAACTTAACTATCACTTCTTTCTTTTTTAAAAAAAATTCCCATTCTCTGAATGATGTAGTTTTGCTTCAGGAAAACAGAAATACCAATGAAATGACAGTTTTCTGGCTTGAGGTCTGAGAACTTAAGACAGCAGGAAACCAGTATGAAGAGGGGATGTTTCATTATCTTTCTGAGCTAAAGAAAAAATCTAATGTCACTTAACCATTTCCTTCTGTTTTAATATAAATTTTCAACTGCATGGAAGTGGCTTTAGAATCCAATTAAAGAATTGTTGGAACTTGCAGGCAGCAAAGTAAGCAAGAGGATACAAATCAGAGAACTCCGTGTTCCATGCTATGATGCAATAAATGCCTGACCTCTTAAAAAAATCCACAACATGAAAATGGCAGTTTAACCAAACAAGTCATTAATGATTGTGTGTTGTGTCTTTGGAATATTAAGAGCAAATGCTTACATCTGCTATGATGTGTTGTAAAGACCTTAAGATTCCTTTGTTTTTATGCCAAATGGAAGGTTTATTTTAAAAGAGTGGTAATGTAAGCTATAGGCCATGTATGTATAAAAATGAAGATTAGCCTATTCGCATCCCTTATATGAATATGTTCATCTGTACAGAATGCATTAAGTTACAAATAAAATGAAGGGGCAATTTTCTTGCCACCTGAAATGCTGTATTTGGTTTCCTTTGTGAGGTTTTTGGGGACATGCACACATACACGTGCGTGTGGGTGGCTTCTGTGAGATGCCAGAAACTTCCCCTGTTTCTGATTGTAGGGAGTTTCCTAAATGATGTGATCATTTTGAAGCCTAGTGTTGCAAAATAGATATCTAGAAAGAAATCTGACAAACATAGACCAGCCGCCTACTGTGAAGAAGCAGAGTGAGGGCTGACCATCTTGAGTGTTTCAGAGTTTCCCACTTTGCCTAAAGAGCCAGATGAAATTTCATGTGGCAGAAAAGGGAACTCCTGATAAAAGGAAGGTGAGGAAACTTTAGATGAGGCAACAAGTTGCCTTGTTTTCCAGTTTGGTATAGCAGTTTACACTGTATCATCAGGACAAACACAAAATCAGACTGAAACCAAGAATCTCAGTGCTTGTACAACAGGACATCTAGCCAGACACTCGAAGCACTTGCTGATTATAGCTTGAGGAAAGCATGTCTTGTCCCAGTTGAGTCCTATTTGTTATGCTCTGTGGAGATGAGATGACCCGATTTCTTAAGTCTGAGGTGGGAAAGAGATGCAAACATTGCAAGAAGGATTCCAATTTTTATCTCAACTCAACGTATTTCAATGTTGCAGTATGTTATATCCAAGACTACAATGTGTGCAAACAGGGATGTACTTTCATATTGTTAACTGTTGAAATAGTGTTCTGCTTAACTTTAGGGTAACAAAGTACTGGTGTAGAAAGGAGATTAAGGGATTTCTAGGATATAAAACATCTTGGGACTGAAATATGAACTCTGCTTCTGTTTAAACTTTAAAGAAATCCACCTATGATGGGAAATTTTTCTGTAGCATTTTCTGTATTTTTAAGTATCCTAGATCATCTCCAGACAACAAATATATGTCTGATTATTTAATAAATTCATAGAAAACTTCTGAGCATCTACACAGCTGATAAAGGTGTTTTGTAGCTGAAAAACCCAGTCATCAGTCTGCTCCATGAGTCACTCACTGCTTTACACAGTAGGAAGAAACAGCCCTATTAAAAACAGCTCATGCAACATATTTAGTGAACATTTGCAATTCTAGCAGGGCAAAGTAATATCAAGTATTTGCACCTTAATTTTTTACCCTTATTTCTTACCCTGTATTCATTAGCTGCTGGCAGCAAAAGCTATTCTGACAACACGCAATTTCAGCTATAAATTAGTAATTTTCTTGATCTTTCTTTTCCATATATCCACTGGGAGTATCTGCCGGGCAGAAGCTTTAATAAATAACATAGCCTGAATTTTGGAGGGGGTGAAGGACAACTGAATTTTGCCTGGATGTTTTCCACACCAGCACTGATTTCTCAGACCTCTTCATTCATCCCTTTTAACCTGGCAAGAGCTTTCTGTGATTGGGTTGTTTCTTCAATCCCCTTCTAACCTCCCTTCTAAGGTCTCTTCTATACTTCTCGGTTATCTTTTCTTTCCTTCTGCTTTCTTGCCACCGGATTCCTTGTTACATGTTACTTATTATTGTTACTTCTGGCTACACAGTACCGTGTGAGCAGAGGAAGGACGAGAGCCCGCTGCCGGCCCGGTGACACCGGTACCGTGAACGAGCCGTACCCAGGGAGCGCGGCCTCCTCCTTGCACCCTCCGGGAACCCATCTTCCAGCTGGCTGGGATCTGGCGACAACCAACCTTAGCGGGAACCCTGCGGGGGAAGAGAGGCATCAAAGGTGAACCTGAGTGGAGCAGCTGCCGGGGGAAGGTGGAGTCCGGCCCGGCCCCGCGGCACAGCTCCCTCTGTTAAGTCGCGCCTTCTCCGCGACCCGACGGAACCCACGGTCATTTTCTGTCGCCGCTGCCCCGGTGGGAGAGTGAAGCTGAGCCGGTGCCCAGCGCGGGCTCCGGGCTACCGCCAGCGAGTATCCAGCTGGCGCTGCCAGGGTCGCAGCATCACTGCCCTAGTGGCACAGTTTGGTTTGTCTTGGTCCGGCTCTGTTGAGGAGTCCCGGCCACGCCGCCTCCCGGGTCAGTGGGTTTGAACTGCGGGGCGCTGCCCTCGCCACCCCCGGGCGGGCGGGAGGCGCCGCCGGCCGGCAGGGGCGCTGCTGGCGGCGGGACGGGGGAAGCGGAGCGGCGGCCGTGCCATTCCCCGGCTGCGCGGCCACCTCCTCCTCCTCCGCCTCTTCCTGGCCGCGGTGAGAGGAGCTGTGCTGGCAGCGGGGAGGCGGCGGCGCCGGCGCCCAGCTCCCGGCCCGCCATGGCGATCCGCAAGAAGACCAACAAGAACCCGCCGGTACTGAGCCATGAGTTCATCGTGCAGAACCATGCGGACATCGTGTCCTGCATGGCCATGATCTTCCTGCTTGGGCTCATGTTCGAGGTGAGGCGGCACCATCGCCTCCGCCGCGGGCTCTCGGTGCTGGAGAGGAGGGAGGGAGCGGGGGGGCGCAGGAGTCCCGATGCAGCGGGGGAGGCTGAGCCGGCGGGCGGCGGAGCCCTGCGGATGGCCCCCCAGCCAGAGCCACCGCCTCCCGACGCACCTGCCCGCCGAGCCATGCCAGCTCCGCTGTACATGGGAAGAGGAGGCACCCCAGCCCCCCGTACGGCCCGCGAACCAGAGGGGCGCCCTGTCCGCGGCGCATCCCTGCTTCGCCGCGGGGAACGCCCTCTTCCCCGGCTTGGCTTGGAGAGGCGCAGCCCGTGACTGCCGCCAGGACCCGGGTCCCGCTTCCCTCCGCCTCTTGGGAGGGAAAGGAGGCCGTGCGGGGCCGCGGAACGGGTCGGCGCGCTGCCTCCCGCGGTGGTGGCGGGGAGTTCCTGCGGGCGGCGGGGTTACGTGGCAGCCGCGGGAGGGAGGGCGGAGTGCGCGGCACGGCGGGGAAGGGGTAGGGGGCGAGGCCCGGTCGCGACAGCCGATCCCCCGCTCTTTGTGTGCGCGGCCCCGCCGAGCCCGCCGACACTACGGCTCCCGTCGGGCGGCGCGGCGGGAAGGGAAACCAGCGGTGACGTGTCCTTAGAGCCGCCGCTCGGGTACCCCTTCCCGCGCCCCCGCACCGCTCCGCGCCCGAGGAGCGTCCAGGAGCGGCAGGAGCCTTGAGGCGTCGTTCGGCTGGCGCTGGTGACCCCCCGCTGCCTCTTCCCGCCTCGGAGATGGGCCGAGGTTTGAGCATCCGAGGGGAGCTCTCACTCCGGCCTGAGGACCGGCCCTGCCGATGGCCAGGCGCTCTCTGGGCCCCCATGTTACATGCAGATGTTTTAAAACGTGCCATTTTGGCTCTTCTCTGTTACCTTCTGAGAGAACTGAAAAGGTAACTTTACCTGTGTGACTGCCAAAACGTTCTCAGTGATCATCACAGTAAGACACTTTGTTGGATAAATTTTTGTGTCTTTTTGGTATTTTAGACAATTTGTTAGAGATGTATTTGGACATTATTTTAGGCATTTGTTTAGGGTTGTGGACCTTTTTTGTTATATGTGCGATTTTCAGAATAGTTTTATCCAGCCATTGGTACTGCTCAGCACTAAAGGCCAGTGAAGTTAGAAAAGAGATAGATATACAAACATATATATATCAAGTCATCAACTCCCTATATGGGAGTTTTTTGGGGAATGAAATTTTCAAGTGGTGGACCTAAGCCATTACCTTCTATGCCTACTTAGTCTTACTGTATTAACGACATTACTGGTAGGGTTGGAAGTTTTCAGGGATTTGATATGCTGAATTGTTTTGTTTCCAGTTTTTTTAATCCATGGTGTTTCCTATCCTGGTGTAGGAAGGCCATATGTCTTTGTTGGTACAGATGTGACATGGCTAGAAGATTGTTGCAATTTTTTAAATGCTTTGATATAGGTCTTGGAAATCACCTGCTGTAGTTAATGTTGGTATGGTAAGGTGTTTATACTGCCTGACTTGTGCAATTGAATTAGTATTGAGAGTAGCTGCCAGAGCCTTCAGAGGGCAGTTTAGAACTGACTAGGGTTTTGAATCCTCCGAGGGCTCCCTTTATGAACAGGGAGCCTGAGGCAACTTCGCTAGTTTAGGTAAACTAGTTGGATACCCCGAAGTTATGTGGACTGAACAGTCTGCCACGTGTTCAGGGTTTCATAGAAAATCTAGAGCTTGTTGACAAAGCACTTGTTTTAAAAATTAATCTCATTTCTTATGAATTATAATTAATACTGGTAGTAACCTAATAGTTATCTTCAGATAGTCAACATATGCATTCAGGATTCATAAAAGAGCTGGGTTTTTTCCATTGGCCCTATAAGTGCCACAAAGACACTAGGTTTTTGCAGCAATGAGAAATGATCAGATCATGAATATTATTTTAAAGCACAGTTATTTTTCCTTCTCAGACATGTTGATTCATGTTGAGATTCAACAAAAATGTGTTATAGTTAAAATAAGTTTATGCTTATTGACAAATAAGAACTGTACTCCTGCTTATTTATTTGGGTTTTTAGAATATCCTTACCCTAAAAACAAAAACCATTAGGATAAACATCCTCCCGAACTGTTTTTATTCTTTCTGCTTTTTTCTTACAGCCTATCATAAAGGGGTAGTACCACTACTGCAAAACTTAAATTTCATTTGTTTTACACTTCTTGCGAAAGGATCCCCAGGATCAAAAGAATGCTCATTGTATTGAGTTGGTGTTCCACTGGCATGAAATGACTTTCTGGTTCTTTATGCTTTTTTTCTTTCCCTCTCCATCTGTGACTATGATAATTGACTTTCAAATTTTGTCAAATAAAAAAAAGTATTTTCAAATAAAGTTTATTCTCAACCATTGCAGAATGCATCATGGTCTAGAAATTCCATGATATTGTACGTTCTGTTAATGTAATAACACTATGTGTACTGAGGAAAGAATTGAAGTGTATTTTCATTTTAGTGTTGTAGGAAAGACTATTTCTAAGTAGCATTTTCAAGGGTATTTCATTCAGCAGTTTGGGTATTCTGTAAACAAACATATAGAGACCAGGCAATGTTGTGTTGCCTTTGGAAAGGCAGGTGAAGTGGTGTGATAATGTGAGTTGGTCAGTTTTTGGGGAGGGGACAAACATGCTGGGCAAGTGTACTAAAAAGCATGGGTGAATGCTTCCGGTTTAATGTAGTTTATTTCCTTGAGAATTTACAGTACTTGTTTTTCTTTTTTTTTTTTTTCTCTTCCAGATTACAGCAAAAGCAGCTGTCATTTTTGTTACACTTCAGTATAATGTTACCATTCCTGCCACAGGTATGTATCTTCCAGGAGATTAGTTAGGAGACAGTGCATTATTAGTATACCTTGATTTCAAGAGTGGCAGTATGTGAATTTGTCAATTTGAATAGATAATAAGCAGTTTTCAGGGATTTCACTATATTAAAACTTCATTTTATTTAGGTTAGAGACAGTGTTTCCTTTCTACTGGATTCATCTTTAGTGCTAAAACACCATCTGACTGGTAGATAAGTTCATGCGAATTCTTACTCTGGCTTTATCTTTAACAAGATGATAGTTTAACATATTTTTATTGTCTGCTTTCAATGCATTTGAGTAAGCTTCCTAAGTGCACTGAAGTTTTTAGTTTGATACTACCTCTTTCCAGAGTCAAATTGAGTTTGTGGTGTGATGGAGAAGATAACTATAAACAGTCATGTGGCCTAGTTCATGGTGGCAGTTTAATTTGACTTTGTTCAGCTGACTACAAGCTACTTCTGTCTGAAAGGTTTGTCTGAGAAACAAACTTACTAGCCATTAAACTCTGTTGGTGCCTAACAGTTAATTCTATTTTTCCTTTAGAAGAACAATCTGCAGAAACAATCTCTCTCTATCACTATGGCATCAAAGACTTGGCTACGATTTTCTTTTACATGCTTGTAGCAATAATCATACACGCTATAATTCAGGAGTACGTACTGGATGTAAGTACAAAATATTAATTCCTTTCAAGATAATTGTTAGGTTTTAATTAGACTTCAAGACTATTAACTTAAAAGTAAACTTCTACATTAAAGACTTTAACTGTAAGAACATGCATTAAAACTTTTAGATGTTCTAATGAAGTTACCAGGTAAATATTAAGTATTGCTGCATATAAATAACATGGACTTTCATTTCAGAAAATTAACAGGAAAATGCACTTTTCAAAAACAAAGCATAGCAAGTTCAATGAGTCTGGGCAACTTAGTGCATTCTACCTTTTCTCCTGTGTTTGGGGAACGAGCATTCTCGTCTCTGTAAGTATGCTTTCTCTTCTTGAAGAGAAATTTCAAAAACTTACGAAATTTCGAAGATGTCACTTAGTCTGATGATAAATATGTTTTTAGCATATTGTTCTGGTTTTAACCAGTTTTAATTTTTGAAGTGGGGACAAGCTTAAAGGTTTTGTGTATGTTGTTGTCATAACTGAGTATAAAGTGCAGTAGTGTTACTGCTGCTCAGTCTTGAGTTGATTTACTGTCAGCTGAATATGGTAAAACCATTACGTTGTATCATGGTGCTTACTTCTCTGTAGTTGTTTTGTATGGGCTAATTAACATCAATGTCTAAAAAGCACCATACATATCATTTTGGAGCCTAGGGAATGGGTATACGGACAGATTGTTGTATTCTCAGGTGAAAGCTAGTGGCTGAATGTGTATGAGCTTAACATCATACAAGGGGAAGAGTATAATTTTTTTTCCTTAACGTAATAAGTCCTGGAAGAACTTTACTTCTCTTAGTTAAGCTCAAAGCCTGTCAGCAGTTTAAAAGAAAAGGCTTATGGCTGTAATGGTACTGAAATAACTTCCATCTCATAAGAACATTCTTTATTGAACAAACACTTGATTTGGTTGGTTGCTTTTTATTTTTCTAAGCCAGTACAGCTGTCTTTCGGGGATTGTTTTTTGGGTGGATTTGGTTTTTTTTATTTGTGATTTCTTGGGTTTGTTTTTTTTTTTTAAATGTAGATAGATCTGCAGCTTTTAGATATGTAGATGTGGGCATGTTTGTATGTACACACGTGCATATACATAAATGCATACATGTATGTCCAGTCATTATTTCTGACTACAAAGTAACATCTTCAAGAGTTTATTGGGAAGGTTTTTTTGTTTTTTCCTTTTTTAGGAGAACTATATATCAGATCCGACCTCTCTGTGGAGGGACTATCCGCACACTCTGATTCCGTAAGGCTTCTTCCTTAGAGGATTGCTGGGCGAGAGGAGGGAATGTTTTAAACTAAGCCTGTGTCACGTACAATTTGTGTAGAATAAGTAGTTTGTAAAACTGTATTAGTCACTAATTTATTTTTGGTCATATTTATGTGGGCTTTTGATTCTTTGACAATTTGTAGCGTGCAAATTTCTCTTTCTGTAGGCTATTACTAAAGGATTAAATTTTTGCACGATTTATTTTAATGATTTTGGTTTTAAAAATCTCAGTTTAGAGTTGGCTGGCAGGAAGGATCTGTATTTTTTCTTTAAGAGACAGTTATAAAATGGGTTAACTAGAAAGGTTCTGAAACGTTTAAAGTTCATTCATAATAAGTAATATCATTCAATTCTTGCACAGGTTTCAAATGAAGTTTTTCTACATCTTACAGTTGGCATATTGGTTTCATGCTTTTCCAGAACTGTACTTCCAGAAAACTAAAAAAGTAAGTTCAAAATGTAAAGGGAAGGAACTCTAAAACAAGCACCTCAAACAGTGGACTAATTGCTTTTTTTTAACTTCCTGAGTAATGTGTTACCCTAGATTTCCTACCATATTCTAATTTGTGTTACTCAGTTTTCCTAATAGATTTTGGGATGCTCAAATGTCCTTGTGAGAAAGGTGGCTTTTTTTTTCTAATTACAGTAAAATTGCTATATATCTGTCATGTAAATAAAAATTACTAGTGTTTATTGTTTGCTGAAAGAATTCTCCCTTGAGCAAATGAATGTGAGATTTTCTTTTCAAACTCTTTTTTGTTTCTTATAATTGTTAGTCTGAATAGTCTCACTGAAATGACTGTTACTTCATTAATCATGGTATAGGTAGAGAGTATGAACTGAATAATTTTATAAATCAAAGTGGTATTAAAGTCTGGGATTTGATTTAAATCCCACTATCCTCAGCAGAAATTCTAGTTAGTTATGTATTGAGATTTTTTTCAGTGCTCAATTTTTAACAGCATAATTTTTCCCCTAACAGTTTTCTCACAGTGTGAGTTCTCATAGCACTGAGTTTGCTGTACATTTTTTCTAGCACACTTTTTGCCTTCCTGGACCAATTAAAGGCTCTCTGCATGTTTTTGCTCAAGATCATTTTGCATATACATTTTTCTGCTTAAACTTTCCTGTTTTAAACTCAACAAGGGCATGACTTCACCAAGGGCAAATCATATTTTATTAATTTAGCGGCTATCTATCTATCTATCAGCAGATGAGGGAAAAGCTGCTGATATTGTCTACCTGAACTTCTGTTAAGGCTTTTGATAGGGTCCTCCCAAGCATTCTTACCTCTAAAAGGAAAGAGGTGGATTTGATGGATGGATGGATGGTTAGATAGAGAAGGAACTATCTGGATGGCTGCTTTCAGAGAGTTAGAGTCAGTGAGTGGATGTCCAAGTGGAATTAGAAGATCCAAGCTGAGTACTTCAGTGCCAGACCAGGCCACCTTAAGGTAGCTGATAAAACAAGAATTTCCAAGACTATTGATAGTAATAATAGATGTGTTGTATGTAGATGTATATAGATTATGTAACATTGTGTGTAATTTATGGTTGCTTTTTCCTTCCTAATAGGAAGATATCTTTCGCCAGATTGTCTACATTGGACTTTACCTCTTTCATATTGCTGGAGCCTATCTCCTGAAGTAAGTTAGTTGTAAACTTTCACTGGCTTCATTCTCTGTCTTAAACATCTGACAAAATGTTTGAATGTTTGTTTTATTTGTTTTGGTAGTCTGACCCATCTTGGACTTGTTCTTCTGGTGTTGCATTACTTTGTTGAATTTCTTTTCCACATATCCCGTCTTTTCTACTTCAGTGATGAAAAATACCAGAAAGGGTAAGTAGTCTTTATCTTCTAAATTCATGTAATTTCTGTTTTAAAGCCTTTTGCATTTAACCAACCAGAAACCAAAATTACAAGGATGTTCAAGCAGTGTTTCTTAGAGACTACAGTTCTCCAGAATAATGTTAGTGCTTATATCTCTAAAACAACTATTATTTTTCCTTGTTTTAGCCTATTTAAATAGGCTAAATGTTACCATCAATACAAAATTAAGTATTCTCACAACGTGTACTGATTTTTTTTTAGGGTTTTGTAGAGAAAGAAACAGGATAGATTGCTAATACAGCCAGTTCTGTAGGAACTAATAACATGGTTATGTTCTAATCATACCTGAAAGCATTTCACATTGAAGTTAGTTTTCAGAACATAATACAAGACTTATTTAGGATAGGTGCAAATGAATTTAGGTAAGTTATTATATTTCAAATGAATTTTCATGATGAAGGGTAAACATTTGCATTGTTAGTGCATATGTTTTGAATGGAAAATTCATTAAGTGTTTGTGGTGTTTTTATTTCTAGGTTTTCACTGTGGGCAGTCCTTTTTGTTTTGGGAAGACTTCTCACCTTGATTCTCTCAGTCCTTACTTTTGGCTTTGGACTGGCAAGAGCAGAAGATCAGCAGCTGAATTTCAGTACTGGAAACTTTAATATCCTGGCAGTTAGGTATAGTAAAATTGGTTCTAAGCGTGTGCTGTAAACATGTGTTAAACACATAATACAAATGGTATGGTATTAATGCCAGTGATACTGAATGGTTGAGAGTTTTCATGCAACTAGTGGGCTTAATGTAACAAACTTTTAAGACAGTGAAATGAATTGAATTATTTACAGTCTACAGCTGAGAAATCTGTAATTGGTTACTCTTCTTTGTCAAAAAAGCCCAACCCAGAATTAAAAGGAATATCCACTTAGAAACACTATTTTTAAATGTTTAGAGTTAGTAAATTAAATTCTAGATACAATTGCAGTGAGTTTGTCTGTAGGGATCAAGGCATTATGTTCAGAGCATCATTGGTCCTGGTTGAAGATTTCTGCCTCTTTTTCTGCCTTAATTGTGGCTCCTATTGCTGCTATGTGATGCAGAATGTTCAGCCAACCACCTGGCCTCCTTATGAATTAAATCCGGAAAAAGAAGTTATTGAAACATTGATGGTGTAAGCATTACCCTGCAGAATTAATATTCACAACAGCAAGACACTGTTAAACCATTTTCAGCTGTTGCTGCCTGGTACATTTAGAGTAATTCTGAGCATGGCAGCATGAAAGAAACCTAGTACTTCCGAGTTTTGAAGGGCAAAGACTTCTACACTATCACTGTATATCCAGTTTTGATCATCTGTGCTTAAGCGCAGTTGCCCTATCTCAGCAAACTCTTGTATGGCTTAGAAAACGGATGTTACTAGGAAGAGGGGTTGGAAGTTGTCCCAGAAAAATAACATGAACAAAATTGAATTCATAGAAATTCATGTTATCTAGAAGGAATCACTCTAATATGTTTGAGAAATCTGAGTAAAAGGGCAGTTTATGACCTACAAAAACTATGCGAGGTGTTCTACTTTTTTATTTGATTAATGAAACAAACTTACTGATAAAACTTTACCTATGATTTGTTTCTAGAATCAGTGTACTGGCCTCCATCTGCATGACTCAGGCATTTATGATGTGGNCCACAAAATGTGGAGGTTTTAGGGCAGAGATGGTTTGATGATCCACTCAATAAATTGTCTTGTGTTGGACTGGTTTTATGAGAAATAGAATTTGATAGTTGTTTACGGGGAGGTTATAACTACTTACTACTTTAACCTTGTGTTGAAGCATTTGGAAAAGAATTGACAACTCTAGGTTTTACTTTTGATTATGTTACACTGTTTTAATGGAAAGGCATGAAAGGTGAACTGAATGCTCTCTCCTCCAAGCAAAATTATGCGCTTTTTTAATAAAAAAGATGAAATATCCCCACAGTTCAGTATTTCTTTTGTACCAACAATTAAACTTCTGTGTATTTAATTTCTATCTTGAATAACTTCTGAAGTCTTTTGAAAATGCAGAAGTTGTTTCAAAAGCTTTTTTCAGCATGATCCTTTGCTCCCAATCATGTATTACCAGCCTGTTCCACTTTTTTATACATTGCACATAATGTGTGTCAAGAACATTTGCACTGAGAACTGAGATTTGTGGTGGGAGATCAATAATTTTTTTTATTCCCCTAAGTTTCTTTTTTATTAAAATTATGTTCTTTAGCGTATTGCTGTACTCCCTTTAGATGATTTGTAATTAATCTCAACTTGGCTTTTTTGTGGTGTCTGGGTTTTTTTGTTTTCATTCGAAAATTCAGTGGGATTTTTTTTATAATTGAGTGAAGGTAGTTTCCCATGTAAGTGTCCTATTTAATCAGAGCCTCATGTTCATTGCATACTCACTTTGGTGTTTTTTTAATTCAATTCTTTTATGTCAAATAACGTTAAAATATAAACTTTAATGGTGTTTAATCACTGAGTCAAAAATGTAGTAGCTTTTTAAGACCTCTTAATCTATTTCATTTATGTAATTTGATGAATTTGCTGGTTTTCATCCAAGTTCAATGGTCGCTTCCAAGTGGTAAATGAATAGTGAAAAAGTCAGTTAATTCAACTATGCCTGTCATGAAGACTGGATAATTGTATTGTTTATTATAAATAGAAGAAAAAGAACTGTTCTTTCATGTTCTTCTGGTTTGGGTATTCCCGTAGTGTTATCTGTACAGAAAATTTGCACAGGATGCAGGAAAACAGTGTTTTCGAAAGAGTAATATATGTAATTAAACCGTTTAAAACTCCTTTTTTTGTGTGTATAGTTGGATGGATTTTTAGGAGCCAGGGCACAATAAAATGTGTTACTTTTAGACTATGCCAGAAGCAAGACATGACAGTAGAAAAATCCTGGTGGTGTAAGTAGGATACTCAGCCACATTCTGATTCTTGTTCTTTGCTTAAGAAAATATGACTTCAGTTAGCTGGCTTGGGTCTAGTTCATTATTGGTAAGCTTATTTAAAAGTAACACAAACATTTTGAGAATTATCCAAAGGTCACCTGGTGCAG